>PVLC010005271.1:18228-49272 GCA_004027655.1 Graphiurus murinus | reverse complement strand
AACTAAGTTCCGAAGTGCCTCGCCTAACTAGGTAGCTGAGGCTGGCCGTGAACCTGGATCCTCCGGTCTCAGCCTCCCGAATGCTGGGATTACAAGTGTGCGCCACCACGTCTGGCTTGAGTATATATTTGAACAGTATGCTCAAATCGATTTATCTACCAATACTTTTTTTTTTTTTCTGTCTAAAGGGAGCACATACTTTTGGATACTAAATTATTGAATTCCAAATAACTGATTTCTTTTTTTTTTCTGGTTCAGCATTTTATTACATACAGTCTCAGAATAGTATCTAGGAGAATATCGTATATAGGGGTCCACAATTTTGTAATTCAATTTATTTTTATTTTTGGCACGCATTTAATACTCTTAAGAGCTTAATTCAGTCATTTTTAGCATACTTTTATCGGTGCGTTGTAGTCTCACAGCATAATGTATTTCAGAGTGACAAGGACATCCAAGCACACAGCACTTGGGGTGTTTATTTCTAAACAATGCTCAAGGAATGTTGGTATCTGACAAGATATTGGTAAGTTTGTGATGGAATAAGAAATTTCATGGAGGAAGAAAATGTTTGGGAAAAGTACTGTGACATTGGTAGTCAATATTTTCAGAGCAATTCATAAATTGCTTTCCATGTCTAAGATGTGAAATGCAGCCGTCTGAGCTGCTAAGGCATTTTACAACATGTTTAGAACTACGAGGAAATCTATTAGAGCGCCCTGCCATTCTCATCGCTCTGGTGGATAGGGATCATCTTTGTATTTGGCAGCAGTATCATCCGTCGTTCTACTTTTTCCGTGTTTGTAAAATGCAATTTTGGCAGTTCCCGAGGGGAACAGAATTTACTGAGGCAGTTTATATTCTTAACATGCAATCACTTATTATGTCAGGAGCTGCTTTGAGAAGCCAGGAAAAAAAAATTTCCTCTTTCTCTGCCTTTCTTCCTTCATAACTGCCATAAACAATGCCGGTTGTATACATAAACCACACAATTATTTATTTTTAATGTTTGATGGAATGGCTTTAAAAGCCAGACATGGTGCCAAACAGTAAAATGTCTATTTATTTATTTTTCTCTGAATCCAGGAATGTAGGAAGACGGCTCTGACTCGGTCGTAAAGGAGCCTAACCGCGAAGGCGCAGGATAGTAGTATTGCTAATTACTATTCCTCAGTCATTCTTACTGGTAAGTGAGACTAGATTAGCCTCGCTTCTTGGATGCCATCTCTTTTCACAGCAAGGCCTGCTCTAGTTAAGGGAGGAATTCTGTCTTGGATCTATGTTCAGGAAGGGATTCTGTCAGAGATCTATGCTCAGAAGGGAATTCTGTTTCAAAGGCTGCCATGACATCAGTTGACTGAGACGTAAAGGAACATGAAATGAACGGGCAAGAGCCTTTCACCAGGGCTGAGCGTGTGGCTCTGGCGCAGAAGGCCTACCTAGCCTGTGCAAGGCTTGGGTGCTAGGACTTTGTCTTGAGCTTTCTTGACACTCTCAATTTCCTGGTGAACTAGAGACACACCTACACTTTTTAAAAATGTATGAGTTCCCTTTTCCGAGGCTTAAGGCTGTATTATTTTGTAATAGTTATCTGTGTACCTGAGATTAAAAATTATCACAGTTTTAGCTTTATTTAAACATTCCCTCTTCAGTTTTAGTCTTTACTTCAGATTGAGTCTATTGACCTAGGAAATCTTTTTAGTCAGTGTTTAGCAGTAAACTTGCTTATAATCCTGTGTCTTCCTCTTGAACATGAGAGATAAACAGTGAGGATTCCTCAAGATTCTAGAAGCGCTGATGTTTTTATTTGAACTAAAACAGAGGCAGACTTCATTAGGTGGGGTGATCCTGTTGCTGGCATATCTTCTTTGTTCATAACGTAAACACAAAGAGTGGAAGATTTCAGTAGGGGACTTGAATAACTCTCACAGGTTGTATTTGGGGCAATGATATGTATATATATTTACATTTTGACTTGAATAACTCTCACAGGTTGTATTTGGGGCAATGAGATGTATATATATTTACATTTTCTAAAATATTCATAATAGCTGGGTGTGGTGGCACACATCTGTAATCCCAGTACTTGAGGATCACAAGTTCAAGGCCAGCCTCAGCAACTTAGTGAGGATCTCAGAAATCCAAATAAAACATAAAATAGGGCTGGGGAGCAGCTTCGAGGCAGAATGCCCCTGGGGTCAATCCTTAGTAACACACACACACACACACACAGAAAACATTCATATTTACATATAAAATATATTTACATAAATGTTGTTGAACTAGTCCTTTTAATATATTTACATTAATCTATTTTATATAAAACATCTATATACACAAAACACTTTATGATTGTATATGTTGTTTATAAGTTTATGTATACATACATGAATATGACTACTATATAAAATCCAAAACATACATAGTTATACATAAATACATATTTTAAAATATTTGTGATTATTTATTTGTAAAAGCATGTAATATAAAAATATTTTATGCATGTATATGTTACATATTTATATTTCTGGGGGATTTCATATAATAGAATAGCAGTTCCTTAAAAAAACAAAAAAACACAACAGCCCAAGTCGGTCTATTCTTGGTGTTGTGTGGATATATGCTTGGCTTGAGGAGGTAATAATGCTTTGTTAACTTTTTCCGAAGTAGTTTAGGGCAGGCCTTGAGAGGGTGAGTATTTCGGTGTCTAAACAACTGACCCTGGAAACCCTGCGAAGGAGGCACTAAAGAACCCACAGGTTTGGCTGCACTCCAGTGGCCTCGTGCCCTGAATCAAAGTCACAGATTGCACAGGGCAGGGCAGAGGGGGTAGACGCTCCGAGCTGCAGGTTTATTGAGTTTCCAGAGATCACAGCGGCGAGGGCTGTGGTGATGTAGGTTACTAGCCTTTCATGCTTGCTGGTGATTTCATGATTGCAAAGGGCACAGTCGAAGGTCGGACAGAAGCCACCACCTTTGGCGCCTCCTTCTGCAGCTCTGTGGTTCCAGCCCCAGGGCACTTCCGCAGGGCTGGGAGTTCTGCTATGGAGTTGCAGTGTCTGGCGTGGGCGGGGCAGAGGTGGCGACTCAGGGTCTGTGGCTGGACGTCCCTTGGTGGTGCCAGGCTGAGATCTGGGAGAATGGTTGCCAGAACTTGTCCAGGCATCGCTCTGCCTTCTTGGCATCTGCATCATGGCTTCTGGAGAGACGGTCGTTGAGAATGGCGGGAGAGTCTGCCAAGCGAGAGGGAAGCGATCTCATTTCGCTGTCTTCTAAAGCCTTGCTTCAGCCACCAGCTCTAATGGTAAGGCCCGGGGACCCGCAAGTGGCAGAAGGAGGCACCCCATGTACCTTCCCCACCTCTGCTGAGGACGTAGACTCTTTGCAAGGGGAAGGTTTGGGTGTAGGCCATTTTTGCGGGGACTTGGGTCTTCCTTGGACAGTTCTACTTCATTCTGATGAGTGCTTACTTCCCTCCACTCTCACCAGCATTTTCAAACACCCCTTGAGTCTTTTTTCTGTCTTTTTTTTCATGGTACTGGGGATGGAACACAGGGACATTCTACCTCTGAGCTATACCCCCAGCCCTATTTTTTATTCTTTATTTTGAAACCGGGTCTCACTAGGTTGCGGAGTGCCTCACTAGGTAGCTGAAGCTGGCCACGAACCCGGATCTTCCGGACTCAGCCTCCCGAATGCTGGGATTACAAGCGTGCGCCACCACACCCGGCTTCCTTTGAGCGTTTCTGATGTTGCTTTTCTGACAGCGCTGCCAGGCTCCTGGAAGCGCCTGGCAGTTCACAGTCCTTTTAGGAATTTCTAGAATGATTTAATATTTAAAGATTAACCCTTTCTGAGGAACTTCCTGCCACTTTTGCCAATTCAAAGCAACAGTGTTAATTAAACACTTACAGTGTGCCTCGTGTGCTACACGTCGAGGAACACAGGCGGTCATGTGGACTGCAGCTACATCGAACAACTGGAGAATGTTACAAGAAAGTGTAGGTTCAAGGACTCACGTGTGCCGTCCAAGCTTTTACATGCAGGATGGGGTAGAATAACTGGGTGATCCCGGGCTCCGCCATCGTTAATAAGTCATAGTCTCTCTAACCCTCCGGTGTGTAATGGAGGTCCTTTTAGCTATCTTTAGGGTTGGTAAAGGATTAAACAGCGCAAGAGGTGCCCAGTGCACCGTCGGTCCTCAGCACATCATTACAGCAGCGTGGGATGGGGAAGAACTGGATGAAGAAGGACAGAGAGACGCGATTGGCAGACAGGAGTGCGGAGGACTTTTGGAGGTGGTGGAGAAGGCGCAAGTTAGGAAAGGCAGTTGGAAATGATTTCGGTGTGGCCTCTGGGTTGGTGGGTACACTCGTAAAGGACTGAGATATGAAAGACAAGCCTCCCCCCCACCCCCGTACTGGGGATTGAACTCAGGGGCATTGTACCTCCAAGCTCCACCCCCAGCCGTATTTTTTATTCTTTATTTTGAAACAGGGTCTCACTAAGTTGCAGAGGGCCTCACTAAGTAGCCGAGGCTGGCTGTGAACCTGTGAGCCTCCTGTTTCAGCCTCCCAAGTACTGGGATTACAAGAGTGTGTGCCACTATACCTGTTTCATGGATCCCTTTTTTTTCTTTGTAGTACTGGGGATTGAATCCAGGGCACCTTCTACCTCTGAGTTACATCTCCAGCCCTATTTTTATTCTTTATTTGGAAACAGGGTCTCACTAAGTTGCAGAGGGCCTCACTAAGTAGCTGAGGCCGGCTGTGAACTTGGAATCCTCCTGTCTCAGCCTCTCAAGTACTGGGATGACAAGCGTGTGCCACCACGCCCAGCTGAAAGAGGAGTTGGCTGAGATCCAACAAGCACTTGAACAGTGGATGAACAGGAGGGCAGGTTGGAATGGCTGCGCAGTGTGTGGGAGATAACACGGCAGCGCCAGGAGGAAGGTACTATTCTCGCCCCCATTTTCCAAGTGAGAAGTAGAATTTGGAGGAGGTTTTAAAGAAACGACATATGTATTTACCATGGGAACATAATAATAACTCTCATGGCAATCAAAACAAAAGCAAGCATTATTTTATGATTGAGCCGTCCAAACAAATCGGACTCTTTCCATTTTCCCAGAGTCCCAGTTGGTTTTGATTTTTCATTAAAGGGATGAAAAAATTGTTATAAAATATTTTACTTAATTTCTGTCAGCACTTTGAAACAGGGCCTAGACTGTATTCACTACATGTTAGTTATTATTACTTCTTGTGGTACTGGGGATTGAACCTGGGGTATTCTACCTGTGAGTTACAAACCAGACCTATATTTATTTTGAAACAAGGGCTCACTAAGTTGCTGAGGCTGTCCTTTAACCAAGGATCCTCCTGTCTCAGCCTCTCAAGTACTGGGATTACAGGCATGTGCCACCATGCTCAGCTAATTATTTTTAATCTTAATATAGCCCAAGAATTCATAGAGCAGGAGAGGTGCCCACGTTAACAGCTTCAGTAAGAGCACCATGACAAGTCAGTTGTGTGGCTTCCTACTTTCACACACAACTTTGTAATGTTTCATCTGCAAACTAACCGCAAAGAAAACGCCCAGTCTTTTCCAGAATGGAATGAGGAATAACTGATAACCCAACTTATCTGTGATGGAAAGCTAAATTCTTCAGGGAGACATTTGCTATCACTAACCTGAAGATTGTGGGGGGCGGGGAGAGAACAAACAACGAGTTTATTACAACAATTTATGTTCCGTTCAACGGATCATCTGCGGTTGGGATTTGCTGGCTTAAGATACAGGTCTAATGATTATGCCTGTCCTAGAAAAGAGATGAATTATTTTTGGATTGTTGCATTCTTGACAGTTTTATTTTATGGGGGTAAAAACTTAATATTTTAGTGTATTCTCAGAGTGAGTCGGTTTATGTCACAAGTTCTCCTTTTTAAACTTTCCTGGTGGGATATGGGAGAGTTAGTACATGAACATGTTGAATCAGTCACTCAGTTTGTGATTATTTATTTCTGGACTAGCACAACTGTGAACTCTTAACTGCTCACCCTGAATTTTAATTTTCTAAAGATTTTCTGTACATTTTCTAAGTTCTTAGCTATTGATAGCACATGGATAGACTCATTATTTTTCCAGTGCTGAGGTCTGGGTTGTTGAGTAAGCAAGACTAACCTTTGACATCAGAGAAAATTGAGAGGAAAATAGGGATTTTGTTTGCTTTTAAAGTTTGAAGGCCATGTCTTATAATTTTGAATTTTTCGAGAACATGAGTCACAGTTTTCACACCTCTGTATCCCTGGGGACATAAACATTCAGGAAGATCCACAGGTACAAAGACTGCTTTGTACTGGGAAAAATAACAAAAAAAAAAAAAAAAAGAAAGAAAGAAAGAAAGAGAGAGAGAGAGAGAGAGAGAGAGAGAGAGAGAGAAATTGAAATTGAAAAATAAAACTCCTTTGTGCATTCTTTATATAAGGCATAAGCTTTGTGGGCTTTGGGGTCTTCTCAAATCTCCTTGAAGGCATCTGTGGGGCCATTACAGTGGCTGGACTTGACATTCCACCCTTCCTGGGGAGTGTGGGAGGAAAGAAGGCTCATTTACAGTGCCGTCTGGTAAATGGGCTACAACTCTGCTAAGAGGACTGTATCTTTTCCGGCTGGAGGCAATAGCACGGAACAGCATTTGGTAAATGGATTTGGGATTTATAACTTACCTGAAAGTGCGTGAAGATACGGAGACATTGATAAAAATTGTTAATGTGCAACTGCTTAAGGGCTTTAGGTTGCTTTGGACTGTATTACTCTTTCCCTCTAGGATAGTGTCTGTCTGTCTGTCTGTCTGCCTGTCCCTTCCTCCCTCCTCTCTCTCTCTCTCCTTCCTCCTCTGCTCCATTCCTTCCTTCCTTCCTTGGTAAAAGCAGCATTTTATAAGATCTCATAATAGATCATTTTATTCTTGTTGCATAGACAGTTTTCAAGTTTTTCTGGAGAAGAGACTCAAACCAGGAGGACGGGTAAAAATAGGAAATCGTTAATTTGTTTTTTGTTGTTTCTCTGAATTCACTGAGAACACAATGAACCATGGGCTGTGAGCATTACCGAGTTGAACACTCTGCCACTATCACGAGCATTCATTCCACTCGCGACTTGTGGACGGAATGGTTTTACTGTAGAGTTGTTAAATAGGACACAAGTCCTTCCCTCCCTCCCTCCCTCCCTCCCTCCCTCCTTCCCTCTTTCCCTCCCTCCCTTTCTTCCTTCCTTCCTTCCTTCCTTCCTTCCTTCCTTCCTTCCTTCCTTCCTTCCCTCCCTCCCTCCCTCCCTTCCTTCCTTCCTTCCTTCCTTCCTTCCTTCCTTGTGGTATTTGAGATTGAACCCAGAGTCATTCTAATTCTAAGCTACACCCCTAGCCCTATTTTATTTTTTTTATTTTGAAACAAAGTCTCACTAGATTGATGAGAGTCTCACTACTTGCTGAGGCTGCCCTTGAACTTGCAGTCCTCCTATCTCAGCCTCCCATGTACTGGGATTACAGGCGTGTACCCCCATGCCTGGCTCCAGTTTTCCCTTTTCTTTAATTACCCCAGCACCCACAGCTCAGTGGAAATAGCAAGCAGAGCACAAGCTCCTGTGATTTGCCTCCTGGGGACCCTTACTGCCAGCTGTCCTTGTTCTAGTTCAATTGATACTGTTAGAAATAAATTTCCATGGCATCATAAGAAAAGACACATATTTGAATGTAGCTCGGCAAGGCGAATTTTACGTTTTGCAAAAAGGGATTTTGCCACCAGTAAAGACAGGGGTGCAAGAACAACATGGAGGAAAACTGCTGGGTATTTTATTTCAGCGTGGGGCTTCTGTGCTGTGCTTCTGTTGATGAGAGCGTGGCCCCACAATCTTTACACCACTGGCTGAAGGGGATGCTTGGGGGGGGGGCTGGCACTCACAATTTCCAGGAAATGCTATCTTTACCAAAGAATACAAGAGCCTGGCGTGGTGGTGCATGCTTGTAATCCCAGTACTTGGGAGGCTGAGACAGGAGGATCTGGGTTCCTGGCCAGCCTCAGCTACTTAATGAGGCCCTCTGAAGCTGAGTGAGACCCTGTTTCAAAATAAATAAATAATAATAATAATAATAATAATAATAATAATAATAATAGACTGGAGGTGTAACTTGGAGGTAGAATGCCCCTGGGTTCAATCCCCAGTGCCACACACACCAAAGAATACAAGTGCACCCAAGTTTACACAGTGGTGGTTCTACAACATGGAGCCCAAGTCAAAATATTCCTTGGATAGAAAAGATGTCATTCTCTTCTCACAGGACTGCTGTTGGGAAGGTTGTTTTGGGGGACAGGATGGAGGCAAACACTTTCACTGTGCTCAGATCCACAAAGACAATTCGCATCTTTTTCTTCCTTTCTGTTGCTGATAGTATCACTGGAAACATGAACTTTATAGTCCTTCACTCTTTTTGGATTTAGTCACTTGTTGGGACTCAGCCGGTGTCTCTCAGCTTAGACTCAGGGTCCTTCAGATTTCTAACCCCTTTCTGGGCTTTGCTCTACGATGGTGTCTGGGTCATTTTCTGGAGGGTGAGGTCGGGAACCTCTGTGTAGAGGACGCTCTGGATCTCTGCTGTGCTCTGGAGTGGTGGGCGGGTCCTGGTTGCATTCTGCCTGGGCCCTTTGGACATTCTGCTGATGTTTGTTATGAAGTGTCTGGTAAACATGGTGTTTTTCCTCTTCTTTTATCTTAGCCTACTGGTCAGTATTTGCCACAGGAAGAAAGCTGATAGGATCTATCTCTACCTATCAATATGTCATGCACTTTGATGTAGGATAAAATGTTCTGGTCACAATGACGGGGACTAAAACAAACGACCCTGTAACTGCTCATCTGGAGTTGCTGATGAAGACATACCCTGTTGTGATGGACTCGGCCAGCTCTGGTGGCCGGCTCTCATGAGATAAGGAAGCAGGACTTAAGGCTTGAGATCCAGAGGATGGGTGTGTCTCGCTCTAGCACTCGGCCGCCTTGCTCCTCCCTGGTGTGGTGCTTTACTTTTTGCTTTGCAATAAACCTTCTAGCATTACAACTAGGTTTTCTGGCTCTTTATTTCTATACTGGGCTGAGAAAAAGGACCCACAGTGAACCCCAATCTGTAACAAAAAGAAGTAAGTAGATAGAAAGGAGACATACAAGAGGACAAGGAGAATGTAACATGAATATGGAAGTCTGTGACAAAGCCTGTTAGACCCAAGAGTCCCTGAAGAATTTACATAAGACCCTGAGCACTGTGGACCAGCCTTAGGGAGGTGTCTATTTATCAGACAACAGATCCCACCAAGGAGATCTCTCCTTGGGCATCACTCAAGAGGGCAGTCTCCTCAATATTGATGGTTGTCCTTGAATGCTTTATTTTTTTTTCTTCTTCTTGAATACTTTAGAAGGACACCTGATGGCAAGACAGTGCAGGTCAGGACCAGGAACACCCTATATAACCTTATGACTAAGGGACTGAAGTTGTCCTCACATCCCTCCTGCCTACCCCTCAGGAAAGTCCCCTATAAAGGAAGAGTCCTACACTCCCAAAGGGCCTCTTTCATTTTTAGTGTTGCCTGCATTCTCCCTTGAATGTATATTCCCTAAACAAATTGCTTTGTCTCAGATTTGTGCATGCTTAAACTCTTCTCATAAGCTAAGGAACCTCATCCATCCTGAATTGAGGAATCAACCCTTCCCCAGCGACCATCTCCATTGGTTGGAATTGGCTTATACCAGTATGAAGGCTGAGAAATCTCATGATCTGCCATCCGAAAGCTGGAGAACAAGCAAAGGCACTCTTATGATTTGGCTCAAGTCTGAAGGCCTGAAGTCTAAGTCCCAGTCTGAGTCTGAAGACCCAAGAACTAGAAATGCCCTCGCCCAAGAGCAGCAGATGGATTCTCTGGTCTATCAGAGTGAAATCACCTCGCTACCACCTTTTGTTCTGTTTGGGTGGCTTGGATGAGGCCCACCCACCTTGGGTAAGGACCGCCCCTTTTCTGAGTTTCCCAGTTCAAAGGCTAATCTGCTCTGGGAACACCCTCATAGACACACCCAGAAATTCTGTTTTTACTTGATATCTCTGTATCCTCAGCCCAGTCAAGCTGACACAACAGATCAATCATCATGTCAAGGACATGTGTTGCAGAGAAGCCTACATTTGTTCTTTCTAGTTGGTTGCTTGGGGTCAGGCCATTTCTTCGGCTAGCCCAAAGATGATTGTAAAATGGTCATAGGGGAATTAGTCAACTCTGAAAGCAAATAGTCAAAGTTTGTTTTACTTGAGGAAACTAAGTTTTCCTGTCTGCTTCCTACATTTCTGTGTCTCCGCTCTCAGTACCTCTCAAATACTGAAATTCAGCTAACATCACGGGGGGGGGGGATCTTTTGACATTTGTCATTGTGTTTTCATTTTCAGTGACTCCTCCCTTGCCTCTCCCCCACATGGCCTTGACCCCCATTTCAGGCAGCCTGCAAGCCTGCACTCACTATTTCAGAGAAGGAAGAGCCGGAAGAACAATTCGAAACCTAACACTCAATCCCACCTTCTAAATTTAAAACTCCTGGTAGACATAGTAGATGAAAGAACAGAGGGAAAGATTGGCAAGAAAGCATGATTTTAAGAAAAAGGAAAAGAGCATTTCCCTTCCCTAGACTTGATACATTGTCAAAGGTCTCTGTTTTCCTCCCTATCCCTGCCCCCTGTCCCCTGTCCCCTGGGCTGGAGGATTTCAGGAAAGGGGCTTGTGTCTCGCTCCTGCTTGGTTGCCAGAGGTGCCACAGTCCTTATCTGGGGCAGCAGAGAGGCTGGAAACAGCACAGTGTGCCAGGAGGAAGGCCCGGTAGAGGGACTCATGGGATGCTTCCAGGAGGCACTGGGAAGGGCCCAGGAGGTGTGTGTCCTCAGCAGATGCGGCCCCCCATGAGTCAGCACCCTTGGAGATAGAACACCCTTGGGTTCAATCCCTAGTACAAAAAATAAATTAATTAATTAAAAAAAGAAGAATTCAGCCGGGCGTGGTGGTGCGCACTTGTAATCCCAGTACTTGGGAGGCTGAGACAGGAGGATCTGGGTTCGAGGCCAGCCTCAGCTACTTAGTGAGGCTCTCAGTAACTTAGTGAGACCCTGTTTCAAAATAAAGAATAATAAAAAATAGGACTGGGGGTGTAGCTTAGAGGTAGAATGCCCCTGGGTTCAATCCCTAGTACTGCAGAAAACAAAATAAAATAAGAATTCAGCTCCCCATCCCCAAAGTTTCTCTCACCTCTTCTACAAGGCCATTTTCTCCAGGGCAGTGGGGTTTACTGGGGACTCAGAGGCATCCTGATGTGGAGGAATGTACACAGACTTGGGGTTAAACACATGCAATTATAAATTCTTCTTTTTTTTGTGTGTGGTACTGGGGATTGAATCCAGAGGCTTTCTACCTCTGAGCTACACCCCCAGCCCTATTTTATCCTTTATTTTGAAACAGGGTCTCACTAAGTTGCAGAGGGCCTCACTAGGTAGTTGAGGCTGGCCTCGAACCTGTGATCCTCCTGTCTCAGCCTCCCAAGTATTGGGATTACGAGCGTGCGCCACCACGCCTGGCTTTTTGCAATTACAAATTCTGAATTGGCCCCATGCAAGGTGCACACTCCCTGTTTTCTTTTCTGTGGAAAGGAGTTGTACTGGGTATAGCCAACTTCTCTTCTGCTCACTCTCCCACTTCTTCTGACAATACCACCACATCTTCCGTGTCGGGACACACGCCATTGAAGAGCATCTCGTGGAGGAATACAATTGGGCCTTGTGAGAAAACCCCAAGAAGAAAGGCGAAAGTCTTTCCCTCAGTGTGTTCTGTGTACGAGTGTAACTTTGGCCGTGTTCTCCTGCTTCCTGCCAAAGCAGGACGTTCTGACTTAGCACAGCCCTAGAGATAAGAATGTTCTTTATAACCAGATAGACTCTTCTGTAAGGACCTTGACTTAGTTTCTCCAACACTAATCTATCATGCTATGTGCTCAGGGCTGTCACTCAGTTTGTCCCCTTGAGTAACCCCTGAACTCTGCTGGCTATAAAGCTCACAGCTCTTCCCTGATAAAGTTGGCATAAGCCGAAGACTTTAGTCTGTCTCATTTCTCGGGTTCACAGTCTCAGTTTCAATACAGACCTTGAGAGCGGTAATGCTTCCCCAGCTCTGACTGCATGAGATCCAACCCATTCCCACCGCCCCCTCAACCTGGCATGGCCCAGGCCAGATGAGTCGGGCTCTTGACATCCTGGTCACAGCGACTGGTCCAGGGTAGATGGGGAACATCCATCGTCAGAGTAAATCTCAGGATTTGTTTTGAGAGACTTGAGGAGCAGCAGCGGCTTTTGCTAGTTGTTGCATTATAAACCTGGAGCTAGCAGGAGCCCTTCACTGGGCTGCAGGAAGCCCACCCCGCAGAGAAGCTGTCCAGAGAAGAGCAGGACGGCGAGATGCACAGTTTGAGTTCATCTGGCAGAATCCGAGCTCCTGAATCCAGTCGCACCAGAGGTCCAGCACGACAGTATTTTTCTAGCAGGCCTTTGGGGGCTAATGAACTGCTTTCCTTTTTTTTTTTTCCTCTTCAAGTTTGGAACCAGTTGAGTGATAACAACGGAAGCTGACAGGCGGAGATTAAAATCAGCTGTGATTCCAATAAAAGGTGGATTAGCCAGCAGAGTTTAGATGTGCAGGCATGGTGGACTTCCTAGGATTCTCCCCTGGGTTGCATTTATACTGCCGAGTCCTGCGTGCTGAGGTTAACACACAGGGGAAGCAGAGCAGAACGGTGGAGGCTCCCAGGCAGCAGAGAAGAGGCGGGGCTCAGTGGTACCTCTCCCGGGCGTGGTCCTGCGCTGGGTAACCACATCTCTGTGGGTGCTGGACTACGTGTCAGATGAACCCAGTAATACTGTAATGGAGCTGAAAATCCATCCCGCCCAGTGAGGCTGCAGCGAGTGATGTTGAAAGTGCAATGTGTTGTTCACGTGTCTTCAGTGTTGCTGGTGTAAACACGCCTGCTGTGCTGCTGGTTTTGTAACAGTACAGAGCACACACTTAGGCATGGTAAGTAATAGCTCATGATGATGATAGAGAACTGTGTTGCTAGTTTATGTATTTGCTATCGTATGCTTTTTGTTGTTATTTTTGAGTATGTTCCTTCTCCTGATTAGGAAAAGCTCACTGTCACCAGTATGTGGAGGTTTGTCAACAGCAAGCTCACACACTTGATGATCACTAATTGTCTTGATTGGGTCAAGAAGCCATGTGGGGCGACTGTCACGGGCCATCTAGTTGTGTGCAGGTACACTCTGTGATGTTTGTACAACAAGAGAATTGCCTAATGACACATTTCTCCAATTTATAAGCTCTTCAAGGGACCATTCTCTATCTAAGTATAACATGAGCTAAGTTTTCTTGAATTTTCTGTCACTTGTGGATGACAGTGTTGTCCAAATTTCATTCATTTAATCTACCATTTATGAGCCAGTTTTATGTCAGAGTGAGAACAATGAACAAGTCCTCATCCTCCAAGACTTGACAGTCCAACTGGGCATATGAATGGTGTGCAGGCAGTGGCTCCGCTGTGTGGAAAGTTCCAGAATGGGGGTAGGAACCAGAGGGGGTGACAGTGATTGAAGACGTCTAGGCTTCTCTGAGGACTAACTGAGCCAATGTATGTAAAGTTGTTGCCATAACCCAGGCCTTTAACAAGTGCTGGTTGATTTCCCTCTTTTCTTTGATGTGTTCACTTCTTAAGGCCTCAACTTGGAGTCCTTGTACTTCATATGATGGAAATTGGAAAGTGACTTGTAGAATGCCCAAGGAGTTACTGAATAATTTCTTATTTTTTTCTGATGATAAGTGGAATCACTTTCAGAGTTATGTACCTTAAAATTTATGATTTTTAGAAAACGAAAACCTTCGATGTTGCTGTAGAAATTTGAGCCAAGGAAAACTCTTTGCGAATACAGAACTAATCCGTTTTCCAGCTATCCCCAGATTAATTGCCATCCGAGCACAGCTGTAATCATCACCAGCGTCCTCGCTATAATAACATGATGCGGTTCACAAAACACATTTGTACGTTACTTCATTTCATTTTGAAAATACGACTTTATTTTTTAACAACAGTTTTGAATTTATAGAAAAATTATGAAGGTCATACAGAATTCTCGGATATTCCATGTCCAACTATTAACATCATGCAGTGGTATGGTGTATTTGTTATTACTAAAGAACTGATATTTACATATTGTTATCATATTGATATATTAGTATCCAGGTGTTCTTAATTTTTACCTGATTCCCTTTTTTCTGTTCTAGGAATCCCTTTGGGGTGACACATTACATTTAATTGCCACGTATTCTTACGCTTCTTGATTGTGACAGTTTCTCCAGTTTTCCTCATTTCTGATGACATTTTGAAGATTACTGGCTAGGTATTTTGTAGAACAGCTCTCAATTAGGACTTGTCTGGTTCCTCATGATGCAACTGGGGTTATGGGTTTTGAGAGAAGAAATAGAGAGATGGAATGCCATGGTCACTATTTCATATCCAGAGTACAAACCATACACATGTCTCTCTCTCTCTTGAGGTTGACCTTGATCACCAGGTTCTCCACGGTGAAGTTACTCCACGCCTCCCCCTGTGTCATCCTCTGCTTCCTCTATTATTCAAACCCCACCCTGCTAATCTCCATGGATGATCATGGTGACCTGAAAAGAAACAGGCAATTTAGATAAATTCCGGGTCTGTTGTGAAGAGCCAGTAGGTAATGCTCCTATACATATGCCATTTATGCTAATACTTTTACAGATAGTTCAAGGAAATACATCTTCAAGAAATTTGAGCTCTTTCTAGAGGAAAGGGGAGAAAAACTCTGGACTAGAGAGTCTTTGATAAATCTTAAAACTTGCATCTACTTCAGATGAGTACTTTTTTTTTAAATTTAAAAACATAGCTTTATTGAGATCTAACTCACATGCCACAAAATTCACCCATTTACACTATAAAATTCAATGCTTCTTTGCACCCACTACCAGAATCAACTTTAGAGTATTTCCATCATTTGAAAAGAAATCTTATACCCATTAGCAGCGGATGACTACCTGTTCTAAGTGCAAAGCCAAAACTAAATACCCTTCTGGTGGACACTTGTTAGCCTTGACTTATGAGGCAGAAATTTTGAGCACAAGCTGGAGGAGGAGCCATTGTCTTAGGTAGAACAAAAACTGGGGCCACGAGGAAGAAAGAAAGAAAAAGAAAAAAGAAAAAGAGAGATGGGGGATGGAGAGAACAGAAGGAAGAAAGGAAGAAAGAAAGGAAGAAATGGACTACTTTTATTCCCTTCTCATTTCCCAACTGAGACTAAGAAATAGGAGAGAGGAAAATATGAGGAAAAAAAAAAAAAAAAAAAAAGGGAGAGGCAGGAAGCGGGTCGGAAGATTTAGCCCGGAGTGATTTACGGGGGCCGGGGACAGCCCAGTGTCTCTCGCCTGTTTTTCGGGAAGGATAGGAGAGGAGAGGCCGCAGCGGTGTGTGGCCATGGCGGGCTTGCTTAAAGAAGTCCTGCTTTATGCCTGGCGCCTTTCAAACTCGGCTCCATACCTACCTCAGGTTAAATGGTAATCCGTTTCCTTCTGCCTCCAAGAAGAAATGTCTCGAAGGAGCTCTATGGTTTTACTAGTTCATGAATATCAACATTTCCCCACACTCTGCTGAACCAGAGGCAAAACTATGGCGGGAGCTGTTCCTTGTGAAAATACTTCTCCCTTTGGGCTTTAAATCACGGCCCTTTCCTTTCCACCCCTGCTTTTCTGCATCGCAATGGGCTGTTTTCGGATTATTTTCCCACCGTCTGTCCCACGGTTCCTGAATCTGTAGGAATTAGAGGCAAAATCAACGCAATGCCAGATTTTCCTTCCTTGGGTGATGGAAGAGTGTCCATCACGGTGACTTTCTATGTTCACTAGCAACAAACACTTAGTGAGAGCCTGCGGCATCATATTTGATTGTATTTAGTTGGTTTCCTATCTCATAATGCTGTCCTGGGATGCTCGTTTTGTGGAGCGGGGAAATTCGGGTTTAGAGTAGGCCAGGGAATACAATGTTGACGGGCATGAACTTTGGAGCCCGACTACCTCGCTGCTAATCGGGCTCTACCACTTACTAGTTATGGAACCTTTCTGTGCCTCAGTTTCCTCATCTGTATGGGAGGATAAAAAGAATCCTGACTAAGAAGGTCATTGTGAGGATTCCACGCACTTCATATACGTGAAATCCTGGGACCACTGTCTGGCTTCTAAACCTTTTGCATTCGCTACTCATTATATCTAAGTTTAAAAATTCATTGGCATGTACGCCGGCATTCTTTACGCTGTGCCCCGGTCGATGATTCCCAGCGATGAAGAGCATTTCCTGGGCCCCTTTCCAGGTGGCGTCCAGCGGGTCCAGCTAAAGGAGACGCTGGGAACGGGAGGATGAGGAGAAGGAAAGGTGTGTGGGCATTCCTTCTTGCTTCCACGTAGCTTTTGTTCCTGCAGTGGGTGTGTTCTCTGAGATTCATGTGGTAGGCAGCTGTTCTGAGTTCTCCCTTCACTGGGCTCCTCATCCACCTCCTCCTTTCCTCCCCCTTTCAGCCTTGGGAGTGGGAAGGGTGACCATCACCAAGGTCTCTGGGTACCTTGACATGCCAAAGTGTGAGCTCGGTCTTTCTCCGACCTCTGTTGAAGGTCCATTCATTCACTCGCGTCTCCTCATTTGAACCTCCTTGGGGAGCAGGAGAAATTGTGTATTCTGATGGGAACTTTGACCCCTACGAAATTCTGTAATTTCATGTTTGGCTTTGTAATGTTTCAATCCTGAATCTGTTCTTATGAATCAACTAGGAAAGCTTTATTTGATTGTTAAGTATCTTGCCTCTTAGCTCTTACATTAAAATCCCTGAGGACAGGCATTACTATGTTGTAGGCATGTGTGAAGGTGTGTGTATTCCTTGTAGTGTCTTGCACAGTGCCAAAGGTACAGCAGGTGGTTAAAAAAAAAAAATAACCTGAAGTAGTGAGGGATGTATCCGTTCAGAACAGTGAACATGATGGTTTACTCCAGTGACACATTAAAAGCTTTACAACTATTGCAGCTTTAGTTTCAATCTCTCAACAATTACTTGTTAGGTTTTAAAGGATTTATTGCTTGTGAAAGGTGCCAAAATAATAGCACGGAGGAAGAAAATCCCCTCGTCTCACAACAGACTGTGACTGTCCACGCTTCCTCTGCCTCCTGCCAGAGCGCAGTGGAGCTGATCAGAAGATTAGCTCATTTTTAACTGAAGTTTTGATGATCTGGGAGACTGGGAGGTTTAGCTTCCCCTCAGGAAATTTTATGAGGGAGCGAGATGAACTGTTTTCTGTTTCTGAAGAGTTGCTCCTACAACACTCCTAACTGCATCCCTGCATAGGCTCAGCTTTGAAGAGAGGGAGTAGTCAATTAATTTCATGTCTATATAGTTTTGTCTGCAGAAGAAGATGCTTTTAATGTCGGTGACCTGGCCAGTTGCCAATATGGTCTGGTGACCTGGATAACTGTAAACAAGGTCCTAGATATAGCTTGTTGGCACTTAGCATAAAAGCACTCAAATGCAGCTAGGAACCTAAACGTTTTAGCCTTCCTGAGGGCAGAAATGAAAGTGTCTCTGTGTGAGTTACCTGGACAGGTCGCTCTTGCAGCCCTAACTCCTCCTCTTCAAGAAGCAAGGCTAGCAAAAGAAATCCTGCAGGGTTAGGGTGATAATTAGAGATATTTACAAAGTACGTAGAAAATAGTAGCGCTCAACAAATGATAGCAAGGAGTACTGAGAAAAGCTAGATTGGTGTGTGTGTGTGTGTGTGTGTGTGTGTGTGTGTGTGTGTTCAAATGAATAGAAACGATTACTACACGTAGGGTTAAATTTTCTACCCTTTTGCAAATAGATGAAGGAGGAGCCCGAGAAACCAAAGACCCCCTCAAGGGTTTTGACCAAGTCAGAATAAGGGTAGAATGATCAATTTTTCAATATTTCAGAAAGATTTCTAGACTCTTGTTGGAGCTTTGGCATTTATTTTGTATATCTTATTTACTGTGCGTGATTTTAAGAATGCTTCACTAAGAAGGTCTGGAAATATTAGTCAACATCCTAAATACTACTGGCCCATCAGGGCCATTTTCATCAATTGAGATAACTGGATGATGCCAATGAGATTGCGTTTTGTTCTTGTCTCTTGTGTGGGATGTCATCTAAAAAGACAGCCATTGCTTCAAGTCTTGTTGTTGCACTTCTATAAAAACAACAGCAACAACAACAAAAACTGGAGCTTAAATTGTTCGCAAGGAAATTACAATGAGGGTTGGATAAACACGGTAGGAAGACCATAAATAAGAAGACCAGTCAGGTGTGGTGGCACATGTCTGGAATCCCAGTGCTTGGGAGACTGAGAGAGGAGGATTGCACGTTCCAAGCCAGCCTCAGCAACTTAGCAAGACCCTGTTTCCAAGTAAAAAATAAAATTGGTTTGTGGTTCTAGATCAGAGGTAGAATGCCCTGGGTTCAATCCCCAGCAATACACACACACACACACACACACACACACACACACACACACACACACAGGAACCAACCAGAGAGGAAATGGTGAACACGCATCAGGACGTAGTGGTGGAGGTACGGAGCTGAGGATACAAGGCTGGGAGTCTGCCATTTGCTAGTTGTGTTCCTACATAGGAACATAGAAGCACGGAGAGAGAGAGCCAATGTTGTGTCTCTTGGTCTAGCTGCTTATTATACCGTATTGGTTCATGGGATTATGGAGGCCAAGTCCCATGATCTGCTATATGCAAACAGGACCCAGGAAAGCAGGTGGTGTAGTTTGACTGTCGCCTGAGAGCTGGGTATGCAGATTCCAGTCTGAGTCTGGAGACCTGAGGACGAGGAGAATGGACTCAAGTAGTCAGGCAGAGAGTGAATCCAACCTTCTGCTGCTTTTATCTTCAGTTTGGGCCTCCGTGGATAGGATGATGTCTGCCCACATGGGTGAGGTTGGATTTTCTTTACTCAGTCTAGTAATTTCTGGAGGCTTCCAGAAACACCCTCACAGACACGCCCAGGAATATATTTAACCAGATATCAGAATAACCTGTGGCCCAGTTAGGTTGACACATCAAATTAACCATCACAGTGGCCTTAGACAGGTCACTTACATTCTCTGAGCCTTGGCTTCCTTATCTGTAAGAAAAAAGCTATCGCTCCCTACCAGCTTGAAAACTTGGTTCCTGAGTCATTCTGCTTGGCCAGTGTATGAAGATTAACATTTATTTACCTAATTTCAAAAGTACTTGCTCAGTGACAAAAATCTAAAAATCAAACAAAACAACTGAGAAAACCTGGCACCTCCTCCCCTTTACTTTCATCTATACATCTGTAGGTAAGTCATTGTTGTTCATATTTTGGCTGTGCTCCCTAACTCAAGACAAAACTATACTTTTATATGTAAATGCCTTCTCAGGGATAGATGGTAAAAAAAATCTATAAAATTGAGAGAACTGTAAGAAATAATGCCTTTTCTTTCCTGGGTATTAAGTATATTTCAAGTAGGGATCTTTGGGAAACAGTGCTACCATCTTTGATAGCTAATTTAAAAAAAAAGAATGCAATGTTGGAGTTTCTGAACAGATTGAAGGCTGGCATTTTTCATAAGATGAAATACTTTCGGGAAGGAGGATCTTGGGAGAAAGCCAGTGACACCAGTCTCAAGTGGGGACCCCTTTCTTGTTTGGGTTGGATTGTGAGTTACCTACTGCAGGGTAGAGGAGCTCCACTAGGGGGCAGCATTGCCCCATGGCCCACAAAGGTAAACTGCAAGAAACTGGCTGAAGATTATGTGAAGATTAAAGACAGAAGTTTGGGCATGGATATCAAACCTGCTTGGGCCAAGCAATATGATTTTTGACTTGTCCTACTTCAGAACCAGCTGAAGGACTGTCTAAAGCATAGTCACATCTAGGCTACGTGTGCTTTAACGTATATTTATAAACACACACACGTAAATTTGACCTAGGGAATCATGCCAAGCAGGTTAAAAAAAAAATTCTAATATATAATATGATAATTATATAGTACACCCAAGATGTGTTTTGAATTTTTCGGAAATAAATGTTTTAGGCACAAGTTCTGTTGCCAAATAATAATAATAGCCAGAAAAGAACGATGTCTTGTGGTTTTCTTATAATCCCTTCCAGTTCCTTGCACACACACCAAATTATGCTCAGGAAAGTAGGGACAACACATACTTTTCAGGGTAAGTTCAGTAAATTGAACTCTTTGGATTGAAACGCTTGGCAAAACAACATTGAAAAATCACAATATTTAACTTCCCTTTCAGAGAACACACAAACATTAGGAGGGAAGAAAGATGCCCTCATTTAAAAGTCATTTAAAAAGTTCCGGGTTTGAAATAACAATGAAAACTTGTTTTTCTCAGGCTTGGTGGATTTTACTTTTAGACAAGACATATTTAGGACTCATTCAGTGCTTCAGAATCTCCTTTATATATCAAAGAGGTATTCGTTTTCTTCCTTTTTCTATCATTTCCCCCCTCATGATGATATTTATTTCTCCCTTTTATTGGAAATAATATAGGTAGGAAGAGATGAACCTTTTTATGATTCCGTCTTTACATATTTCTCCATGGCAAGAAGATAACAGTGGAATTCATTGAGCACAAAATCCAAAACTAACACCCTCAACTGATAGTTTGACACCTAGAAACGACCCAAGTAAGTAGTTGTAGTGTTAGAGAGGAAAAGTTTTTGATTTTCCCCTAGCAACTTCTTCTCTTTGCTTTTGGATGGAGTGAACCTCCAACGTAGACACTCCCTGGTATTCACCTTGATATTGGTGGTTCCACGCCCAGTATTCTGATTTGTGAGCAGCTGAATTTTGACGGCCATGGGCTTTGGCTGACTTCTCTGGCCCTGGTCTAAGGATGCCTGGGGATTCTGGTGGGTGGCCAAAGCTAGAAGATGGTCTGGCAAAAACCGAGGTCACTTCGGGAGCAGCCAAGATGCAGCATGGTCTCTTCCAGAGTAAGGGCGATGCAGGCACACACTAGTCAGGCCTGCCTTCTTGTAGCTGGCTGTGGATAATAGGCATGGCGCTTTCTCAGGGTGAGCTGAGTGACCCCACCGCTCAGTAAAGTGGGCGTGAGGAGGCTTCACCAAGTGATTTGAGCCTTCACTTCCATTTATTTTAAATTCTATTAGATTTTGGCGTGGGGGAAGTGAAGGTTAATTGGTAAGGGTAGACACGTTCAAAGGCGGCCCTACCACAGGCCACTTGAACGTCAAATTTAGCTCCAGATGAGATTTGAGGTATTTTCTGAGCCATATTCCTTCTTGCACCAAGAACCTCTGTCAGTTAAAGAATGGATTTATTTATTTATTTTTTGGTAGAACTTTGAAAAAAAAAATCCCTAATTCTGATAAGCCTCCTTAAGAAATTCAAAATCTACCTGAGATATCATCAGATTTTCTGTGCTCATTCTAAGCTTCTGAAAAAGAACAAAATATAAATGGATATGCAAAATAAAAGTATGAAATATTTCTGGCCATATTTAACTTATTTGATTCTTTTAAGCCTGCCTCTGCCATAGTTTGAGAAGGGTGATTGGAGTCTGCTACGTAACTCCTTTGTGGACCTTTATGTTTTGAAAGAATGAGAGTACTGTAATATTTTTGCGATCATGGTGGTCACTTTTAAGTTCTGAAAGGCACCGTAGCTGCCAATGGATACAATTTCTTCTGGGAGTAGAGATAGGTCTCCACATAGGATTGTTTTGCAGTAAAGTCAGAAATCTGAAGCACTTGCTTATTAAATGGTTAGGCAGCACTTGCGAGCCGCGATATCAGAGGAAATCACTGCTATTAAGCGAAGGCTGAACAGCAGTGTAGAGGGGAAGAAAATTTTCTCATTTTCATCAGCTAATAATCAAAACAGTTTGACACTGGCCAGAGAGAGCCAGAAAATGTGGAAACAATTATTGAGTTAAATGAAATATCACAAAATTATATGTTATTTTGCATTTCGAGTTTTTAAGGTAAAAAACATTTCACGAAGATTCTATCATGTATTGACCAAATAAAAGAAAAGGTCAGGAGTGGGTTTGAAGGCATAAATAAGAAGCGTGATATATTGAAATACCAATGGAACAATGTCTGGATTCTTCTTCCTCTGTGGGCACAGCTCTGCTTTAAATCCTGCCACCGACTGCCTGCAGGATTAGGTTGGAGCAACTATCCCTTGGAAGGAGTGAAGATGCTTTCACTGACGAGAAAGAGAGGGCTTTCCAGACTGTTTGGGGACTCGAGCACACGCATCGCGTTCACATCATCTTAAGCAAAAAAGTGATGGCGACTGTCATTACATCTCATGCTCTGTTTTTACTTTTATGGGACCGTTACACACTCTCGCTGCATTAATACTACAATAACAAAATCCCGTTTCCTGCTATTTCAAGGCCTCTGAAATGGTGGCGAAGGACGTTTCCTGCCCATGATGTCAGTGGTTCTTTGCTGTTAAGATGGAACTGGAGCTCTTTCTTGTCACTTACATGTGATGAAGTATTCCTGATCAGACTGGGGGAAGCAAAATGGACGCCTGACAGTACATTTTTTTTTTTAACTAGATTTCAGCCAGGTGTAGTGGTGCATGCTTGTAATCCCAGTGCTTGGGAGATTGAGACAGGAGGATCTGGGTTTGTGTCCAGCCTCAGATACTTAGTGAGGCTCTCTGTAACTTAGGGAGACCCTGTTTCAAAATAAAAAATAAAAAACAGGTCTGGGGTATAGCTTGGAGGTAGAATGCCCCTGGGTTCAATCCCCAGTACTGCAGAACAAACAAACAAATAAACAAACAAACAATCTAGATTTCATTAATGTTAGCAGATCAAGCTGAATAATGTTTGGCATTAGCTCTTAAATTATTGTCTTTCTTGAACTACCTTCATTTTTCTTTTCTTTTTTTATTGGCACATTGTAATCATGCGTCTTGAGGAAGTTCAGGATGATAGAAGCAGACATGCATCGACCAAAAAAGCAAATAACCCAATTAAAGAAATGGGCAAGTGAACTAAATAGACACTTCACCGAAGAATCAATACAAATGGCCAATAAATTGATGAAAAAATGTTCAACATCATTAGCAATCAGAGGGATGTAAATCAAAACTACCTTGAGATTTTTCCTAATCTCAGTTAGAAGGGCAATCATTTAAAACACAAACAACAATAAATGCTGGGGAGGATGTGGAGAAATAGGAACTCTGATACATTGTTGGTGGGATTGCAAATTAGTGCAAACACTTTGGAAAACAGTATGGAGGATCCTCAGACGAATGGGAACGAACCTACCATATGATCCAGCAATACCACTTCTGGGTATCTACCCAAAAGAATGGAAACCAAACTATCAGACCAACACATGTGTATCTATGTTTATAGCTGCACAATTCACAGTTGCCAAACTATGGAACCAGCCAAGATGTCCATCAACAGATGAATGGATTACAAAATTATAGGATATATATACACAATGAACTACCTTCTTCTTCTTCTTTTTTTTTTTTTTTTTGCGGTACTGGGGATTGAACTCAGGGGCATTCTACCTCCGAGCTACACCCCCAGGTCCTATTTTTTATTCTTTATTTTGAAACCGAGTCTCACTAAGTTGCAGAGTGCCTCACTAGGTAGCTGAGGCTGACCGCGAACCCGGATCGTCCGGTCTCAGCCTCCCGAATGCTGGGATTACAAGCGTGCACCACCACGCCCAGCTCAACTACCTTCATTTTTGATCCTAAGGATAACTTACATTTTACCCTGGATCTCAACTTTGTTCTGTCTTGTTACTTCACCTACTGTTCTTATTTTTTTTTTTTCCTGAAGATCAGAGCTATGTGGAAGTCATATCCATGAGGCATAAAGCAAATGAGACTTTTTTCTGAGAGTCTTTCTTTTGGCTTGAGATATAAATGAAGGAATACGTAATGGTCCTGTCTTCTCTCACATTAATTTCAGTACTTCCTTTTACTTTGTTAGTTGCTTTCTTTACTTCCCTATATTCTGGGGAAGATGAGGAAAGAAAGAAAAGATGTAAAGAGTGATCACATCGATCAGAAGCAGAGAAGAAACATTAACTTGGGAATAAGAGAAATTTCCCTCCTGACCCTCACCCATGTGGATGAGGCCACGCTGGAGGATTCAGTCTCTGCCGAGCTGGTAGAGGATTTATTCAGCCAGCCCACAGACTCATAAGAAATTAAAATGTTTGCTGTTTCAGGCCAATGTATCTTGGGTTCACCTTATATATAAGCAAAATCTAAGTGATATAAGTGCAAAAAATGGAGCATTTTTTTGAGATGAAAAAATTATCTTAATGAATTTTTGTTGTCATTGCTTTCATTTGTTTATTTTATTTTATCTTTGTGGTATTGGGGATGGAACCTGGGGACATTCTACCCTAGCCTTATTATTATTATTTTTTAACTGAAACAGTGTCTTGCTAAATTGCTGAGAGCTTTGCAAAGTTGCTATTTCTGGCTTTGACTCTGATCCTTCTGCCTCAGCCTCCCAAAGAATGGGATGACAGGTGTACACCACCTCACCTGGCTTTTCCATTGCTTTTGAATCTGCTATTATAAAAGTCTTCCAAGGAACACTTAGTTTTAGTTTCACGAACTCACTCTAGCATGAGTCTTTAAAGCTTTGATGACTTGAATCATTTTAGTTGAAAACTACACATTTTTCTTGAATTCCTGAGTGTTTTCGTTAGCTTCATAAGAACAGGTTGCAATAATCTGTCAAGATATCATCACGTTTTCTATTAGCCTTTTCATTTCAATTTTGCCATTATGTTTTTAAACTATTATTTTTTATGTGCACTTGAGAACTTTTGGGAACCAAACACATTAGCTACTGCTAATTTAATGTGGCATGTGGTGGATGTAAGTAACATTAGCACTAACATATTTTTCCCATTCCCTTTGGAATTTGCACCAAGCCTTCGAAACTATCTGAGAAAAACGTTTGCTGTATTTACTGTCAATAAGAATTATATCCCAGATGCGTATGTAGAACACATCTTCCTTCTATCTATTGGGGAATATCTAAGTGACAAAAATCCCTTTATTTTTGACTATATTAGTCTCTCTCTCTCTTCTAAATATGACAGAGGTTGCTGACTGAATATTTTGGAAAATTCAAGAAAATTCAAGAAACTGCAGTGCTTAGAAATTATTAGCATTAATCTTACTCTGGGGCTGTCTTGTCTATTGTTATAATTTTGTCTTCACATTTTGATCAAGTACACAAAATGCGTTGCTTTCAGATAGGTTGATTTGAAAACTCAAGTTCCAGCAATAGCTTTTTTTTTTTTCGGTACTGGGGATTGAACCCAGGGGCATTTTACCTCTGAGCTATACCCCTAGTCCTATTTTTTATTCTTTATTTTGAAACAGGATCTCACTAAGTTGGGGAGTGCCTCACTAGGTAGCTGAGGCTGGCTGCGAACCCAGATCCTCAGCCTCCCAAGTACTGGGATTACAAGTGTGCACCACCATGCCTGGCTGGCTTTCTGTTTTCAATCCCAAGATACTCAGAGTCACAGTCCGTTCTACCATATATCCAGGTCTTTGTAATCAGCTGGCTGTGTCCTAGTCTTTGTGAGATAATAAATTTTGAAAAGGGCCATCTAAAACCAAGGGGAGCTACCATCCAGACTAGTGACAACTTTGCATTTTCAAAACTGAAATATAATTCATGCTAGAAGTCATTATTTGGAGGAAAAGTATATGGAATGAATAACGTAGAGAACCCTATCTCAGAAATGAGAAATGAAACAAAATTTTATGTCTCAAATGTACCTCCAGGGTATATTGATAGAAATTTTAAATTAAAGCCTTTAACTATATATGAAGACAGCCATCAAAACTATCTGTATCAACGGACTCATTAGCACATCTCAGCATTGATGGAAGCAGGTGTGCTAAGTTCTGATTAATGTCAAAGACTTTATTTTTCTCCTTTTCTTTTTCTTTCTGTGGTATTGAGGATTGAACTCAAGGCCTCATACATGTTAGGCAAGTGCTCTGCAACTGAACTACGTCCTGAGCCCTTTTTAATTTTTTTTTCAGTACTGGGGATTGAACTCAGGGGCATTCTACCTCCGAGCTACACCCCCAGACCTATTTTTTATTCTTTATTTTGAAACAGGGTCTCACTAAGTTGCGGAGTGCCTCACTAGGTAGCTGAGGCTGGCCGCAAACCCGGATCCTCCGGTCTCAGCCTCCCAAGTGCTGGGATTACAAGCGTGCGCCACCATGCCTGGCTCCTTTTTAATTTTTTTAAAAAATTTTGAAACAGGTCTTACTAAGTTGCTCAGCCAGGGCTTGAACTTGCAATCCTCCTGTCTCCTAAATTGTTGGGATTTTGGTGTGCACTCCTATACCTTGAAAAGGCTTTATTTTCTAGTGTGTTATGTTTTTGTTAATTTTGTGTGAAGATGATATTTGCTGTATAGTAGGTTTAGAATAATCATGTTGTCTTTATTCTAAGAAGAAAGAACATTTTTATTTGTTTGTTTTTGGTGAAGGAGACCAGATTGTATGTGATCATTCACTTAATAACCGTGGATAAAACTGAATCTTTGACCTGTGAGTACATTATAGAATTCCTCTAGTGCTGACATGACAAATCCCAGAGAACTATGCTTTGAAAAAAAGAATAAATGGAATTTAGAGTTAGGTAATTTGGACCTAATCTGTTGATTTGTTGGGTAGCCTTCAACAAGTCACTTAACCTCAGTTACAAAATGCTTTGAAATCCTTAGATGAAAGTTCCCGTGTTTAAAACAGAGTATCAGACTGGATTCTTAGTTTAAACAATCCTCGGGGGAAATTTTGAGAGCATTACATAGATCTAGGATCTGGCACAATAGAATTATTATAGATGGGGGAATTAAGTGAGCCTGTTCAGTATTTATGATTCTCAGCCTTGCAACAGCTCCGAAGGATGGGAAAACATTCATCTTTGGAAAGCCTTTCTTGAGTGCTAGAGAGGCCCGGTGCCATCAGAGAAATGGACCAAGTCCCCCAGCAGCCTGGCAGTCACAGCCATGGAGAATCATGGGTGTGGTGGTTTATCAGCTCGGAGGTAGCAAAATGAATGAAATCCTCATTTCAAATGTCTTCCTCTGGGGATGTCCTGCCTTGGACATGCCCAATTATGGGAGGAGTGGCAGGGGCAGGCCCAGAGGTGTGACCGTCTTTATAGTGAGGCCTGGAGGCAGACCTGAGGCGCCATCTCTGTCCTGTAGTCCTTTGAAAAGAGGGATTTCCCTGAGTGGTGCACAGTCTGGTTTTGCCCATTGTGAACCCGAGATCTCTCTGTTCCCACCTCAAAGTGCAGTGATAGACAGGAGATTAGGTTTAGCACCCAACGTTCAGAGAGGACTGTGGTCAGAGTGTCCAAGTGAGAGTCCCAAGGTCCAGACCTGACATGGCCCTGTTCGTGTGGAGTCAGCCTGCTGGTGGTGCTGCAGGTGTGGAGGCAATCTCACCTCAGTTACCTGGAAGAGGCGTGGTGAGGGAAACTCAAAGCATTCAGATTCTTAAAGGGCCCTTCCATGAACCTTTGCTTCGAGCCTCCTCTGGACCAGTGCTCGGCCTGGTTTTGGGGTCACAGTGGTTTAGTATCTGGATACCTAATGATACTACTGCTCCCGTAAGCAGCGACCCTTCTGAGTAGTCCTCCTTATTTTATTTTAGTTTTTCTTTTAAACAAACTCCCTATTTTATGTGAAGTGTAAACATTTATGCATCATGTGCATTTTAGAACACGATGCTTCGACAACTCCTGCAATCTTTGGGCTTAAAAACCATCTGCGATCAACTGATTTCATTTTTTTTTTTTTTTTCAATAAGCATTCTCTCCATTAACCTTTCCTTTGATCCCGTTTTTCAGTTCGAGGCCCTCTCCCGCTGAGTTTGAATTGAATTTGCCCTCGGGTTGGCATCTGTAACTGCTCTCTGCAAAGGTTACAGCTGTTGTGAAGCCTCTTTCCAAACTCGTGACCAGCCTGAAGTAATTGGTTTTACCTGTTCCTGCGGGTCCACCCACAGTCAGGCCTTCCCTGGCATTCCATGGCAGACAGGGTGCCACGAATTGTTCATTCATTTTTCATTGCCAATCCTACAGGATCATCGTGTTGGAGACAACAGATTTGTCAATCATTTACCGTGCTCTTGAACTGTAACTGGAGATCCAGAGGAACACAGCGCCCATGTTCAAGGTATTTGCACTCTACAAGGGAGACCGATAAATAGACACAATGGAGACAGATAAATAGACGTGACATGAACATGGCGGGAAACATGGCGGAGGAGGACCGTAGACTACAGGGCTGTCTGCATGAGGAAGAGACCCACTGGCATTGGTTATCTATGACAGTGTAACAAATTACTGTAAAACACATTGACTTACCACAGCAGTCGACATTCCCGCTCTCTTACAGTGTCTCTGGGTCAGGAGTTTGGGGTGTTTTGCGGGTCGGTTCTGGGCCCCGGAGTCTTTTGTGAGGTAGCGGCAGAGTGGGCGGCCCAGGGTACTGTCATTTGAAGCCTCGCCTGCAGGCAGAGATCTGCTTTCCAGGCAGCTCATGGGGCTTAAAAGTCTCTTCTGGCTATTGGTGGGCGACCTCAGTTGCCTCCCACGAAGGCCTTGCCCCCGACCTGCTTGACGGGTGTCATTTCGCGGCGATTGGCTGTCCCAGGCTGAGGGCTCCCAGCGACCTTGCCTGGAAACATTGTGCTGTCAGTCGTGTAGGCCAGCCATGACACAGGGTGGGATGAAATGCACACAGATCCAGAACCCCCTGCTGCTTGCTCTCCCCCCAGTCTCCAGGGCTGGCGAGCACCTGCGATTTGATGCGAGTCCCGAAAACATGGACCCGCTCGCGCCTTGGCGGCCCTCATTGATAACGTGGGTCTTCGAACCTCATAAGGTATACATGTTTCAATTACTATTGCTCTTCCTTTAGTGGCGTAAAATAACAAGATTGTAGCAATCGCTATATAGAGTCGTTTCTTAATGTAGTACCATCGGTGAGTTAATCCTAGTGATGTTACTGATGGTTAATAGGTTTCAGACACCGTTGCAGGGGAAAAAATAGTCACCCAGACTGTATTTGCTGTTAAGCACGGAAACTGCAAAGTCAGTTGTTTTTCTCTAATAGTGTTGCTGCGACATCATCATCGTGGGGCTCTAAGTGGGACCTCTTTCCCTGGAGGCGTGATCATTAGCCGTTTGCATAAATTGGCCCATATCGTTTGTAGCAGTAATGTGAATACTGCTACAATACATATATCCTGCAGTGGGCCATTTAATACTCAATAATGTAAGCACCTCCTGGCTCTTATCTCAGAAGAGTGATGGAGCTCTACAGATTTGGGACTTTGGGCTTAAAGCCTTTCTTTTGTTGAGTGGGGAAAGTGATGTTGGTGATTACAACTTGCTCTTTTCATCGACTGGAGAGCAGTATTTTGCTAATACGGTTTCCAGTTCCGTGGTTGGAGCAGAAGCTGTTAGGAAAGATTCATTCTAGAGCCAGGCGTGGTGGCGCACACTTGTAATCCTAGTACTTGGGAGGCTGAGACAGGAGGATCGCAGGTTCAAGGCCAGTCTCAGCAACTCAGTGAGGCCCTCTGCAACTGAGTGAGACCTTGTTTCAAAATAAAAAAGAATAAAATAGGGCTGAGGGTGTAGCTCAGAGGTAGAATGTCCCTGGGTGATTCATTCCCACATATATCTATATATCTATGTATCTATCTATGTATCTATCTATGTATCTATCTATCTATGGATACATACATCTATGAACATATGAATATATGTATGTATGTATATGTATGTATTATATATATAAAGATTAATTATAATTAGCCGTCTCCCAACAAGCTACCACACATAAACATAACATCTAAGTACAATGTGATTGTTATGCAAACTATACTTCAAGATTCTGAGTGCAGTCTTTGAAGCCCCTTGTATATAGAAATCTTAGAGCTGCTACTATTCCAGTACTTTCCTCCCTGTATTAACATACTCCACATTAGCACAGCACACCCGTTTTAGCTTGTCGGGCTTCGGTGTTTATGTGGTGCATGTACATTGATGTATTCGGGCTCTGACTCTTCCCCTAAGTTACCATGGTGAAGAGTACTGCGTGGTCGTGAGGACAGAACATTTTCTGATTAGCCTTCCTGTTTGAAGCAAGGTCTCCTGCTTTATATGCACTATGACAGGCTGAACAAACCCACAATCTCAGAACCAAGGTTGTTAGGGTTTAATGCTCTTATTATGATATTTTCCATCGTTTGTCATTTGGCAAAAGCAGAGCTACATTCAAGCACAGAGGTCCAAGATGCAGAGCTTGCTGAGGTTTTAAAACGTCTCCCCATGATTCATCTTCCCTTGGTCTGTGTAGATACCCCACTACTGGCAATCTCCTTTTATATAGCTATTTCAGTGTCTTTACTCTTTTGTTTCTGTAGGCCCTGCTACACGTGTATTGTATAATACAGACACACATCAGTTCTGTTTTCTCACTCCAAGGCTTCCTGTCCCTGCTGAATTGCCATATAATAGGTAATTTTTAATCCTTACCTTCATTGACCTGCTAATAGCACATCACAACATTGATCATTCTTTGAAGTTCTCAGATTCTTTCCTACGTCTCTGAATGTTCTTTGTAAATTTTATTGATTTAGTGGTAGGATTTCAGTCTCTCCTCTTCTCCTTTCTCCTCTTCCTTCCCTTCCCTTCCCTTCCCTTCCCTTCCCTTCCCTTCCCTTCCCTTCCCTTCCCTTCCCTTCCCTTCCCTTCCCTTCCCTTCCCT
>PVLC010005271.1:0-18128 GCA_004027655.1 Graphiurus murinus | reverse complement strand
GAAGAAGCCGAATACAAAAGACTACATTCCATTCATATGAAGTTCCAGCACAGACAGAACTAACGTAGGAAGTTAAAAATCAGAGCCGTGGTTACTTGTGTGAGAATGGGGATGGATGGATTGACATTCATGGTTCTTTGGGAATTTGGGGGGTTGATCCATCTGTTCTGTATTGTGACTAGGATGTTCGATACATTTTCCTAAACATATTGAATTGTATAGTTTAGATGTAGGCATTTTATCATATGTAATGTTTACCTGAGAAAATAAAAAGGTGTTGAGAGAGATAGAGAAGGTGATAGAAAGGAAATCCTACCCTTTCTGATTCTTTCCTGCCTTGTGTAGGAGCTTCAGGTGTTCTGTACTCAGTTGAGTAGGTTGGTTGTATCTGAGGCTTTTTTGTTTATGGCACAGATTTTGTAGTTGGCCATTACAGTTATGTCTCAGAACTCCAGAGGTACAGAGGAATGGCCTTAAATTGGGACTGACATGCCCAAGGCCAGATAGTTGGCCACGTGAAAACTGCTTGTCAACACATATATAGCACAAACGCTTTGTGCTAACAGAATTTAGTTTTTATATTTCAGATTTTTTCTTTTCCTTTTTGGCATGTGAGGGGGTAGAAGAGGGATGGAAAGGGACATAGGCCAACCTGGCAAAGTCTATAAATACAATTAGTTGAGGAAATACTAGTGAAAATGTACCCAAAGTCTGAGTACCACTTACTGGCATCTGTAACTATAATGCTCACAAGTTCTGACCTAAACCAGGCAAAGTAAACACAGCCTCCCCCAGGTCGGAAAAGTTCATTCGCCTCTTTAAGTAGTCAAAGCATAATTTCATAATTTCCCGAGGTCACAGATGTCTTAGCATGCATTCAATGATTCTGCGCCTTTCTCTGAAGTCTGAGGTAAGGAGACACGGTGTCTTGCTTGGTTCTGATAGATTCTCTGCCCTTTAAGGATTCAAAGATGCACAGAATCCCAAGTAACTTTCTGTACTGCTGAGGTTCTACTGTGTTTTTTTTTTTTTTTTTGGAGAAGGGAGTCTTTGGTCCATAGCCCCATTGTATACACTGAAAAGTAACAAATAGTTGAATATAATGGCTCATAGCTTTCTAAAGAGCTAAAACTATACAAATGTGACTGTGGAAAATCTAGCTCATTTTCCTCACAAGTGGTGTCTTCTTTGCATTTTATAGGCTAGCTTAATGCATTTGTGTCTACTCTTAGTTATTTGACCAGTTAGCAAGAATTGGAGCTGGTGTATTCTGTCAAGGTACCATAAAGAGAGTTCCAGAAAAATGCAGTTTTGTCCCTCAAGGAAAAACAGTTTTCTAGTTCAAGCTCTTCCCTGCTTTATTCTCCTTGCCTTATTGTAAGAGCTGCATCTAGGTTGAACGTTCTTCAACATTCCAATGGAAATAATTTCAAAGTCACAAATTTGGCATACTGCCTCAGTTTCTTTACCAAGCAGGAAAGGTATAAGTGCTGAGAAGCTCAACCTCTGTTTAAATATAAACCCACAGAGGAAGTCTAAAATCAGAAAGGATAACATGACAAATATAGATGTTTCAATTAGACCTTTTTTAATATTTTTATTGGTGCAGAATAGTCTCACATCATAACAATTTGGCATTTTAAATATCTAGTTTTCTCTATCGAGAAACCTTTGCAATATCTAAGGCTTCTCTTATAATGACTAGTGCCAAATAAGTCAATTAAACCATATTGCGCTTTCATTTACCATGAGTTAGATTTATAAAGCCATCTCGAGTCCATGTAAGATACTAGCTGGCATATATAAGGGTGACTTCCCGATATATGTGGTGTGTCTCTCCTCATTCCTGCTTTGGCATGACATTGAACATGCCTATACAAAAAAAAATGTTCCAAATCCAAATGCAGTTAATGGATGTGTCTCTTCAGTGCATTTTCTCCCTCATTCTGTCTCTCTTTCTAAACACACACACACACACACACACACACACACACACACACACCACACGCATATTTAAGTGTCATCTGGAAAAAGAAGAATCAATTACATAATGTTCTCAGTAATTTACTGTCCCATTTTCTTCCTTTCTTTTTTCCATACTTGGTGGAAGAAATTTAGTGAATAAATGTGCGGGATTGATGCGATCATCGCCGCCATTGGGCTTAACGAGCTTTTGGCTCTGGCCTTCCACTGCCTTCCTCTGCTGCCACAGAGCTGGCACCCTGCACACCGATTGGCACTTGGTTGGCAGAAACACACCTCCTAAGTTTTATATCTCACATACACATAAGCATTTTGCACACCGAGACACGGCTCACAATTCCCTGTCGCAGGAAATGTCATGAAAAGTATTAATCGTAAACATCCTGAAAATTGGATCTGATCTCTTTAATATTCGACTTGCCGTTGCAATGGAAATGTTTCTTAATAAAAATATCCACGTCTGCCAAACCCACGTAGCGATCTCCAGTGGAACACGCGGCTTGCCAAGTGCATTACAATTTTATACTACTAATGTCACGTCGCCAAACTTGGCCACCAAGCTCGCTACAAAATGCTGAACTCTTAGTGAAAACGCTTCTATAATAACTCCCTTCCCCTCGTCCAGATGTGCTCTCCGATCTTTGAAAGTGTCCAAGTTCATTATTAATTTCTTTATTGCTCCTCTCTGAGTATTCCTTTGTAGAGCGATCCGTTCCAAAGCTTCTCATCTTTTCAGTCTACTTTGTTTTGATTCTGTTTGTTTATTTAGTTCTATGCAAATTATTTCGAGGACTGGGAAGAACAAAAATGAGGCTTCCTCGTCCCAGTCTTCTTTCTTACCAGTTTGTACTTTCTTTGCGTGGTCAGTCAGCTTATGGGGATGGTGTGCTTTTGTTCTATTCAGTGGAGTTATTTTATTTTTTTTTGGTCACGCATGTGTAAGATATTGATTTGCATTGTCAATGTGTTCTTCTTTTGTTTTTAAGGCTCTGAATCCTAATTTAAATATAATTTCCCCCAGCATATTATGAATATGGTTCTAAGGAAAAGCAAGAGAAAGCACACAAAATCCCTGGGGGCAAATGGGGACATTTGCAAATGAGGAAATGTGTGAACAAGATCCTAAGTGTCTCGGGGGATAACAGGGTGAAGGAATTTTAGAGGGGAGAGAAGGTGATGATGGAGTTAAACTATTTTTTTTTGTCAGAATTAGAGTTTTATACCAGGCACAGTGGTGCATGCCTATAGTCCTAGTACTTGGGAGACTGAGATAGGAGGATTGCAGGTTTGAGGCCAGCTTCAGCAATTTAGCTAGACCTTGTTTCAAAAAACAAAACTAAACTAAAATTTCATTATTTTGTTTCACTATTGAGGTTTATTGTAAACATGAGAAGAGACATGTATTAAAATACACCATTTAGTTGGGAGGGGTGGTGAACAACTGTAATCCCAGTACTTGGAAGGCTGTGACAGGAGGATTGCAGGTTTACAGACTCAGCAACTTAATGAGACCCTTAGCGACTTATTGAGTCTCCATTTGAAAATAAATAAAAAAAAAAATAAGATAGAGCTGGGGGTATAGCTTAGAGGTAGAATGCTTCTGGGTTCAATTCTCCATACCAACAAAACAAAGCATAACAAAACCAAAAAATATTATTCACCTGTTCAATGCCATGGTCCCATCTTCTCTGACACACTTACCATAGAACTCAACATTCTGACCATCGGCGTCACTCCATTGGATCTTAGGAAGGCTATAATCTTGGGAAAGATTAAGAATATATATATTTTTTGTTTTCAAATCAATTTGGAATCTTCTAGTATATCCAGATATCTTCACGACAATTGATATTTACTACTAGATAGGGTGAAAGATTCCCTGTGTAATTTATTCCCTGGAATAGTTCAAGGACAAGAGATTTGATGAAAAAAAGAACATAGAGGGTTAGCTGGGGATTGGCTGAAATATTGACAAGTCTCACATTTACTAAAGATGAGGAACATGGAGAACCACCTGACCCATCAGTTTGTTGAAGACCATTATTCAGTAACTGTTATTTTATATACTTCTAAAAGGGTTGGTCCATTAGTCTATGTCAGATAGGGTATCGCTTTTTTATGATTAACTTTTTTTTTTTTTGGTACTGGAGATAAAATTCAGGGGCATTCTATCTCTGAGTTATGCCCCCTCCCTCAGCTCTTTTCAGCTCTTTTTATTTTGAAACAGGTTGGTTTTTTTTTTTTTTTTTTGGTACTGGGGATTGAACTCAGGGCTACACCCCCAGTCCTATTTTTTATTCGTTATTTTGAAACAGGGTCTCACTAAGTTGCGGAGGCTGGCCTAGAACTTGTGATCTTTCTGTCTCCGCCTCCCAAGTACTGGGATTACAAGGTGTGCACCAACCATGCCTGGACCTGACATCACTATTTAAAGCATAGAGATCTATTGCTGTTTATAAAGCTTTCAGTTTTAAAATAATTGTTCATTAATGGATGCAAAACTTCCTTGAAATGAATCATAACTTTGGTCTTCACCGACTCCTGTGATGTTTACTATTTACTAACTGAACATTTTCCCCCAGGTTAGTTATTTCTGTGCCACAGTGCTCTACATAATAGATCTACATATTTCCCTGTAATTACTCGTAATATTAAAAGGTTGGCCAAGTATTGTGCTTATTGATATATGGGCGACTAAGAAAGCAGGGAATCTCCCTGTTGAAGAGGTTCCTTCAGAACTGGAAGAACAACATCAGTGAGAGAAATAACTGACTGGCAGGGCTTTATCTGCTGCGAACAAACAAGTGGTACAGATAAACCACGATGAATTCAGGAAGAGAGAGATCATGGTGGGTTCGGTAACAAAGGAAGGAAGTCACGGGAAAGCCAGGCATGCATTTGCCTTGATGTGCTCTTGACAGTGTTAGAAGGAAATGCTTTCATCTTAGGAAAGTCAAGAAACTTTTTTCACGGTGCAGCTGAGTTATATCCCTTCCTTTTGCCCAGGCAACATCTTTTATTCCAAGAACACATTTAACTCAAATTTCTCTTCCAGATTTTATCTTTCCTGCCTGGAATTCAGTTCTCAAGTTATTTATCGGCCTTTTCATCTCTCTGGTCACCTCAGTTACCCCGGTTGGACTTTCTTCCCCTTGCCATTTCTTGAAGTATTGTGTCAACAAAGAGGACAATATTCTACCAGTGGACACAGAGGGTTTTTTTGGTAGGGGAAGGCATGATGTGTTCTGTTTCATTTCAAGTGATTTTTCTTGATTGTATCTTGAACTTTGATGTTCTATTTTGTAAAAAGAAATACTAGGTTACCTTCTAGGTTATTTTCTGCGACTGAAACTTTTATCTTAAAGTGTGCCATCTTTTAAATGTAGTTTAGATTTGGCTTCTTATTTCTCCGGGTTTCAAAGTATCTCGGTGTCATCTGACATTAAAGATTCCTTTGTGCACACTCTTTCGAGGCCATTTATAAAACAAGGCCAGTTCCCAGATTTATTCTTACAGACTCCCCTGTTTACAGTTTCTTCTATCCAAAGAAATACTCATGCCTAGCAAGAAATGTAATCCTTTATCTTCCTACTTGTCTTGACCTCATTGTCTGTGAAAGATCAGCCTTCCCACTCCCCTTCACTTGACATTAATATACAAGTGTCTTTTGGTGTGGAACTTTGTCAAAGGCATTTTGAAAATTAGCCCCCCCCCCCAAGGACATTGTATGTAATAGTAAAGGTAAGACAAAAATGAAGAGTGCTTATGCCTGACTGGAGAGATGTGATTCGGAAGTTATTAAACTAAGGTGCCCTCTCTGTTAGGAAGAAAGCTGGAGTAATGTCGAGTAAGTTAGCATTCTGGCCTAATGGTCTATGAAACCTAATTGACCAAGGTAACTAGATTCCACGCTTGTAATTGTATTTTTTATAAAAAATAAAGAAAGAATGGGGAACAAAGAAATGTGAGCTAAGAAAGGGGGAACCCTGAGACACAGATGATGCATACATATGTGAGTTTGCACACATATATAAGTATAATGGGGCCAAAAATAGTGAAAGTGAAGCAAAATTTATAAATATGTAGGCTTTGTCTAATATTTTAAAAGTAATGTATATTTATCTGTATTCCTATCTACTACTTGGCCTATTGAACTTAAGGACTACAACTCTGTCTTGGTTTTTAAAAGGCATTGGAATGAGAATTGAAAGCTCTAGTCATAATGTGAGTGTTTTCTCTGTGAAAAATATTTGACATCTGGAGAATAGAGAATCTTTTCAACAAATGGTGCTACAGTAGCTGGACATCATGTGAAAAAAAAAATGAAAGCCTTATACCCTTTGCAAAGATTAACGCAAAATGGATTAGAGTTAATTGTAAAATGTAAAACTATAAAATTCCTAGGAGAAAACATTAGAAAAGATTTTGATGACTTGGATTTGATGATCACTTTTTTAGATATGATAACAATGGCACAGTCTATGATGGAAAGAATTGATAAGCTGGACTTTATTAAAATTTAAAACTTCTGCTCTACAAAAGACAGTGTCAAGAGAATGAAAAGATAAGCCACAACTTGGAGAAAATATTTCTGTAAGACAAGTTTGATAAAGGGCCTTTCTTCGAATTACAAGTAGCTCTTTAAACTCCACAGGAAGCACACAATACAATTAAAACAATGGACCAAAGATTTTGAAAATGCATCAAAGATATAAAGGTAGCAAATTAACAAGCATATGAAAAGATGATCATCATATTGCATAAAGGAAATGCAAATTAAAACAACAATAAGCTGGTTATGGTGGCACAGGCATGTAATCCTAGTACTTGGGAGGCTGAGGCAGGAGGATTGAAGGTTTGAGGCCAGCCTCAGCCACTTAGCAAGGCCCTCCACAACTTTGTGAGGCCCAAATCCAGAGTGCTGACAACGTTGAATGTTGGCGAAAATGTGGAGCAGCAGGAACTCTCATTCATTGCTGGTAGGATTGTAAAATAGTATAGCCACTTTGGAAGACAGTTTGAAGATGTCTTATGAAACCAACCATATTCTTGTTACCTAATCTGGTAATTCCACTAGTTGGTGCTTACCCAGGTGAATTAAAAACTTAGGTCTACACAAACACCTGCACATAGAAAGCACTTGTAGTCATAATTACCCAAACTTGGAAGTCACCAAGATGTCCTTTAGTATGCGAATGGATAAATAAATTGGGGTACATTCAGATAGCAAAATATTATTCAGTGCTAAAAAAAAATAAAGAATGATCAAGCCATGAAAAGATGTGGAGAAAACTTAAATGCAAATTACTAAATGAAAGAGGACAATCTGAAAAGGCTACGTAGTGTGTAATTTCAACGATATGACATTCTGGAAAGAGCAAATTGTGGAGACATTAAGAGATACCTGTTTTCCTGGGGTTATGGGGAATAGGAGGTAGAGCACAGAGGGGTTTTAGGGCATTAAAAATACTCTGTATGAGACTGTAATTGTAGATATATGCTGACATGCATTTTATCCTAACCCTCAGCATGGAAAATGCCAAGAGTGAACCTCATGTAGGCTATAGACTTGGAGTGACAATATGGCAGTGTAGGTTCATGGTAGCAAATGCCCCGCTCTGATGGGGACGTCGATAACAGAGCAGGCCACGCAAGTGTGCAGGCAAGGGGTACGTGCACTGTCTCTGTGCCTTCTTTTCAATTTTGTAGTGAACATTAAAGTACTCTAAAAAATAAAGCCATTAATAGCGATTAAAAAAAGAATTAAAAAAAGAAAGAAAGAAAAGAAAACGCCTGTTTTGGTCAACATTCTTTCTAAAAGACTGACCATGTAGCTTTGAGGGAAGATGATTTCTTTTCTTATTGTTTCTGGTTCAGTCCATGTAAGGCTGGAGACCACGGATCTCAGGCATGGCGGCGAGGGGAGGGGGAGGGAGAGCTCATGGGCTGTGCTCCTCACATCATGGAGTCTGGGAGCAAGAGAGAAAGAGAGCAGGGGGAGGGAGAACCATTTATTCAATCCCCAAGGCTACAACCCCAGGGACCACCTCCTCCAGCTACACCCTACCAGCCTACCGGGGACCACCCAGGTCAACCCAGTACAATGGATTTACCCACTGCTGGGATTACAGCCCTCACGACTGCATTACCAACCCTGAAGATTAATAAATGAGCTCCTTAGGGGACATTTTATGTCTAACTATTACAACACCCAAACTTTGACCTCCCCTGAACAGTAAAGTCAGGAAGAAAATAAGGGTTAAGTAGGAGGGCTGAACAATGGGAAGTCGGGTCCTACCCGACGTGTTGAGAAGCTCAGTCTGTAACTGTGGTCTCCACCGGCTTTCCCCATGTTCACTGCACAGAAGTGGCGGTTCTGTGTTCACGATTGCACTCAGCGTGCTCTTGCTGCAGCTAAACGAATTCCTGATCTCCCAACCTGAAGTGTCGCTTTGCGTTCTCATGCTGTTTGCCCTCTCTGTATTACCTCTGTTGATCTGGTCCTGTCTAGCTCCACAGTGATGTGGGGCATAGGATAATGTCCAAGGGACAGTCACCAGTCAGTATTTCTACCCACGCTTATAGAACCCACGGGGACCTCCAAGTCTTTCATCACCATCATCCTGAGAACTGCATTTATTCCATCCCCCTATGGTTTCTGTCACTTTCCTTCTTATCTGCTAAGCTCAAAAAGGGGTGTGTATGCCACAGGTGGGGAGGCAGATATAGTTATCTTTCCTGCTTGCCAAAGATGCCTCCGCTTCAGCCTGCTGATGTTTCCAAAGCCCAAGGCTCTGTAGGAGCCATTGGCGCTGGTAACTGCTGTTGTCAAAGTTTTCAGTCCTAGTTAAGGTACTGACATCAGTGTGACTTAATTACTTAGGCCTCCAGATGCTTATGAAGATTATAGTGAAATTGGTCATGAAGCCTTGGGGGCCCAATCTGGGAACAAATCTGAATCATTATTCAGTTCTTAGAATACTTGATTGACACGTAATTCACAATGATACATTCCACCCATCTAAAATATACCAGACAGTGATTTTTAGTATCTTTATGGAGTTCTGAAACCATCATCACAATCAATTTAGAATGCTTCATCATCCCAACATGAAACTCTGTACTCATGAGCTAGCACTTTCTGTTTCTTCTCAACCATTAGCCCTAGGTAACCACTAATCTGCTTTTTGTCTCTACAGAGATTTGCCAGTTTTAGACATGTCATATAAATGGAATAACACAATATATATCTTCTTATGACTATTTTTTTTTTTTACTTACAGCAATGTTTTCAAGTTTCATCTGTGTTGTACCTTGCATCGGTGCTTCATTCCTTTTTGTTGTTAAATAATATTCCATTGTATGTATAAACCACATTTCATTTTTTCATTCCTAATCTGATGGGCATTTTGAGTGTTATTACCTTTTGGTTATTACGAACGATGCTATTATAAACATTTGCATATCAGTTTTTGCATGGGCATCTATTTTAAATCCCTTTGGGTGCTTAGCTAGGAGTAGACTTACTTGGTCATATGGTAACTCTATGTTTAACATTTTGAGGTATTGCCAGATTGTTTTGCAAGGTGGCTGCATGATTCTACATTCCCACTAGCATGAGGGTTCCACTTCCTCTACATCTCACCCACATCCTCACCCACACTTGTTATTGCTGGTTCTTTTCATTGCAGCCATCTGAGTGGGTACCACGTGGTAGCTTCACTGTGGCTTTCATCTACGTTTCCCTGTTGGCTAATGATGTTGGCCGTTTTCCCACGTGTTTCTTGGCCATTTTAAGTTTCCTTTGGAGAAATTCTACTTAGCACCTTTGTCCCACTCTCAGCTGGATTATTTCCTTTTATTATTGAGTTATAAGAGTTCTTCATATATTCTGGAAACAAATTGCTCATCAGATACGTGGTTTGCAACCATTTTCTACCAGGGGTTGACTTTTCATTTTCTTGAAAAACACAAACTTTAATTTTTTTTTTTTTTTTTTTTTTTTTTTGTGGTACTGGGGATAGAACCCAGGGGCATTCTACCTCTGAGCTATATCCCTAGTTGTATTTTTTTATTTTGAAACAGGGTCTCACTAAGTTGCAGAGTATCTGAGGCTGGCCACAAACCTGGGTCCTCCTGTCTCAGACTCCCAAGTCATGCTTGGGATTACAAGCATGCATCACCACACTCGGCTTCAAACTTTTAAATTTTAATGAAGTTCCATTCATTCATTTTTTGTTGGTGTCAAAACCAAGAGGGCTTTGCCTAACCCATTGTTAAGAGACTTGGTTCTATTTTTTTTTTCTTCTAACAGTTAATAGTTTTAGTTCTGACAGGTCTGTGATATGTTTTGAGTTCATTTTTGTGCATGATATGAAGCAAGGATTCAATTTCATTCTTTGCATATATGCGTGTGTGAGTACGCAGGTAAAGATATATTTTCTTTTGTCCCACCACCATTTGTTGAAAGCACTGTTCTTTCTTCATTGGATTGTCTTAATATCCTTGTTGAAAGCAACCAATTCATTATTCTTAAAGCAAACTTCCATGTCTCTGATCTTTTTCTTGGGAAAAGGGTTATTCCAGCCCAGTGTGTAGTGATGCATGCCTATAATCCCAGTACTTGGGAAGCTGAGACAGGAGGATTGCAGGTTTGAGGCCAGCCTCAGCATCTTAGCAAAACCTTCAGTAAGCTAGCAAGTGCCTGTTTCAAAGTAAGAAAATATAAAGAACTCAGGGTATATATAGTTCAGTAGAATGCCCCTGGGTTTAATCCCCACTATCCTCCCATCAAAAAATAGGGTTATTCTTTATCCCCAGGAGGTCCTGGCTCATCCCACAAATGGATTTTGGATCCATATGCCATGTAAGTTCTCCACTCAGACGTCCGTCCAGCTTTCCCTGCAGCAGACCCTTCCATCCTAAAGCTTTGTGGTACCCCACGCCCAGCTTGCTGCTCATTCTCCCTGGAGCCCCTCACCCCTTACTCTCAGTTCTCCTTGGACCCTTTCTCACTCTTCGCAAAATTTCATGTATGACCTGATTTCTGTACTGGCTGGAAGTTCTAGACTGTAGTTACGGGCAAGATATTCATTCCGAGATCCATATCAGTATTTCCTGGATGCTCAGAGTTTACACCAGCTAATGCAAGGGAACTGAACACGTGTTCTCTCTTCTCCCTGAAATCCACTTCATCTCTTGAATTCTCTTTTAATTTCACCATCATGTAGTTCTTCTGGTAGACATCCTGGAGTCACTGTACACTCCTCTCTGTCTCACCCCCTGGGTCTCCAAATTCTACCTTAGGATTCTCCTATCTGGTCCCTGGTGTCCATCCTGATCAATATCTTCTAATTTCAGCGTTATTTTTCTGCAACACGGATCTTATATTATTATTTACCCGCTTGAATCCCCACTAACCTTCATGGATTTTCACCGTCTAGAGTATAAAAATTCAAATTTCTCGATAGTGTGCAAACTATTTCTGGCCACTTTTCTCCCTAGTCTCCCAGGTCTCTAACCATATTGAGCTTTTCTTACTACTTGGTGAACAGAGTCCTCTCTTTTGCACATATTATTCCCGATATGTGAACTGACTTGAATTTTTCAAGGTAAAGTATCCGTTCCACAAACACATTTTCTGACTTTGCCAGATGTTGAATTCATTCTCTCTCTTTTTTTCCTCTTTCTCTCTCTGCTCTTTTCCTGAGTGCTTACTTGCATTGTAGCCCCTTAATCCCATTGAATAATAACTCTTTGATCATTCCATATGTGTTTTGTAGAAAATTACTGCAAAATATAAATTCAAGGGAGTGAGTGATAGCTTAATAGATTAAAAACACGTTAACTTTTAACTTAACAATGTGGGATTTGAACTTTTTTTTTTTTTAAATTGTGAGGAATCTATAGAATTTAAAGTAAAACACACAAGCTGACCACAGAAAATCCTTGTATATCTCTATAAAAATTCTACTTTAACTTTCAGAAGCCTACTATGAGCTGAAATCCTATCTCAGACATGATATATGGGTAACTTTATGACTTTTCCCTCTGGGCTGGTTAAGTGTCGTATAAAATGTTCCTGTACTTTTGTTTCCTGATTTAGCACTGGCCATGATTGCTAAATGAGTCCCCTGCGCTCTGGTATGTCTGACGCTAAATGGGGCTTGGGGGTCCACTGGAAATCCTGAACTTTCTTTCTTGCATTTGGCACTGAACTGGAAATACTCCGTAAACATGGGGCTTGGAGCTCGCTAAGAACTGTGACTTAACCTCTTTATAGGGAGACGCAATGTAAAGCATTGCACTTTCACTAAATATCCCATCTTTGATCAACTACAATCTATACCTTTTTTAGGGATGGGTTTAGAGGTTTTTTATGCTCACAGAGAAATAAAAATATGATTTCACTGCTTCTTTTATGGATTTTTTTTTTTTGCAAATGCCAGGCTCATAATGTGTAATAAAGTTCCCTTGAGGAAGGAGACAAGTATTTAGCATCCTCAGTGTTCAGGGATATTTTTATTGGATTTTTTTTTTTACATGTTGTATACATTTCTTTTATATTACCACCTGGCTGTTACTTATGAGCAACTGATAAGACAAAGAATCCTTAATTCTTTAAGTACTCATCATAAAATTTCTCTTTATTCATTTATTAATCCATCTATCTAGTCACTCAACATACATTTGCTATGTATCTGACATGTGCCAAACATTATGATAGGAGTAAGAATGAATATATGACTTTAAAGAATTCATACACCAGAGAGTAAGAATGAAGAAGTAAACAAGTGAATTATAGTACAACCTGGTAAATGCTATAAAAATATTGTTAAAAAACCCTTCTAGAAATGTGAATAGGACCTAGTGTTAAGGAAGCCTTTGCAGGGGAGGTATCCTTGGAGTTAGATTTTAATAGGAGTTTATTAGGGCAAAAAACCAGGAATATTATTCTATGCAGCAGGAGCAGTATGCTCATAAGCTTAGCTTTATCAAAGGGTGATGTTTTTGTAAAATCATGGTAGAAGAGGGCTTTAGCTATTAAACTGCTTCAGCAGTTTCCTGTTTACGCGTAGAGAATTTAAATTCTTCTACAAGATATTCAAGAAGATTTTTTAATGGCCCAGCAAATGCATATGTGTTATTGATTCCCCATTTCCTACTGCAGTGTGTAGCTTCAACAACACAGTCTCAACATGTACCTGAAGACTTTCTCAACTCATTTAACACCATTCCGACCCCTTTCTTACTTTGGATCGCCTCACCCCAAGATCAAAGGTTTACAATTGTGTGAGATATGTGTACTTTATGATATGAAGTCCTATGGAGCAGAGACAATGTAATCATTTATAGTGTTCAGCCAAAAGCAAGTAACAATTTGCTGAATGGGAATTTGTGAATCCATGAGAACTTTTATTGATTTTACCTCTATATTCATTTTTGTTTACCTTGATTTTCAAGGTTATTTATGTTTTGTGAAAATGCACTCAGGGAAGAGTCATGATACCTAAATTTGAGACCTATCTTTGCTGTTCATTTATGATTTATATACACTTCATTTTATTTTTTGGCAGTACTGGGGATTGAGCTCAGGGGTATTCTACCTCTGAGCTACACCCCCAGCCCTATTCTTGTTCTTTATTTTGAGACAAGGTCTCGCTAAGTTGCAAAGGGTCTCACTAAGCAGCTGAAACTGACCATGAACCTGAGATCCTCCTGTCTCAGCCTCATAAGTACTGAGATTACAAGCATGGGCCACCACAATCGGCTCACTTAAATATTGTGGAATGGACTCAGTGATATCTAGAATCTTTTTTTTTTTTTTTTTTTTTTTTGGTACTGGGAATTGAACCCAGGGGCATTCTACCTCCAAGATATGCCCCTAGTCCTATTTTTTTTATTCTTTATTTTGAAACAGGATATCATTAAGTTGTGGAGAGTCTCACTAAGTAGCTGAGACTATCAGAAAACCCAGATTCTCTGGTCTCAGCCTCCCAAGTACTGGGATTACAAGCATGGGCCAACACACCCGGCTGATATCTAGAATTTTTTATAGTGAAAATATTCTTCTGGCATAGAGGAAGGAGGGTTCTGGATGTTCTTTCTATGAGCAGATATTTATATCCTTTGCCTTTTAACCCCCTTAGTGCCCAGGTAAAATGATTCTCCTGTTCATTTTTCAATTGATTCTCCAGTATTGATAATCACCTCACAGAGTGCTATAAAATTCTCAAATAAAAAAATCATAACTAATTTATTTAGATATTTTTTAAAAAATGCAACTCGCAGTACACTCTATATAAGTAAAATCCAGAAAAAGTGTTCCAATAGGTTAAAGCGCTATAGTTGGGATCGGAAATGCTTTTCGAAATCTAATGCGCTCAGAGGTGGAGCTTCATGATTGGATAGCGAGGGCTGTGACCTCGTGGGTGGATTCATCCTTTGGGAGTTTGGGCTGCAGGGAGGTAGGATCTAGTTGGAGGAAGTAGGTCATTGGCAGCAGGCTGCAGAAAGGTTTATCTTCTCTCTGTCCCCTTCTTCACACTCTCCCGGCTTCCAGCTGTCAGGAGCGGAGCAGCTCTCCTTACCACACCTCCCCTCAGGCCCAGAGCAATGGAGCCAGCGAGCCAGCCCACCATGGACTGCCCTCTGAAACCATGAGCTGAGATAAATCTTTCTACCTCTAAGTTGCTCCTATCAGGTACTTGTGTCCCAGTGGCAAAAATCTGACTAACACATGAAGTGACAAGAAGAGGTGAACAGTCAGTGTTCTGGGCGTCAGAGAGCAGCAGGTACTCAGGAAGAGAAAATCACATGGTGATAGGCATCTGGGCCAGTTTCAGTTTTGATTCTGTCTGTTGTCTGACCCCAGAACTTAGTTGCTTAAAAAACAACTGTTATTTATTTAACCCTCAAACCTGCAAGGCTCGATGGGGAAGGCCCACATTTGCTCCACAGGGCATCAGCTGAAGGGATTGACAGGTGACTGGAGGATCACTTCCATGCTGACTCCGTCAGTGGCTCCAGGCTGGCTTTGACTTTGGGCACAGGCTTGGCTGGGGCTGAAGGCCAAGCCCCTTGGTTCTTTCCCATCTTGGCCTCTCCATCAGGTACTTGAACTTTCTTGCAGGATTCTGACTGGGTTTCAAGAGAGAGTGTACCAAGGGCCAGGAAGTCAGAAGAGTCAGAAAGTGGAAGGCTGCCAATGTTTTTGAAGCCTGGGTGTGGAAACTGGAAGATGTATTCTCTTGGTCACTAAGTCAGAGACCAGATTTGAGGGGAAGGAACAGAGAATACCCCTTTGGATGGGAGGAGTAACCAATAATTTAAAGGGTTGTGGTCAACCTACCACATGCTTCTTCAGTTAAAGTGGATTATTGTTTTTATCCTGATGTTTATTTTTATTGTCAAAAAAGTAAAAAAAAACCCAAAATATTTCTAGAGCTCATTTGATAAGAACTTTGGAGAATGTCTCCATCTGCTTTAACTCTTCTGTGTTATCTGCATAGTCACATCCTCTTTGAGGCAGCCCTGAGCTAGTCAATCACGTGCTTGTGCATTATAGACAAAGATTTTACATTTGAGGTTTAGTAGGTTACTTCTTTGTGCTTCCATTCAAAATTTTTGTTTATTGTAATTTAATTTAGGCTTGGAAGTGAATTTGAGTGCATGGTACATGCGTGTTTGTGTTGAGCTTTACAAAACACTTTTCTCCTTTCATCTTTCAATTTTGCATGACCTCTGACTCTCATTAAGTTCTCCATTCTGCCACGATTACTACCATAGATTCTCCAAATTATCTACAATTTCTACTGTAGATTCCCCAAAAGAATAGTGGGAATCCCCTTCTATGAAGATGGTGAGAGCATAGCATTTCTATTTTACGGTTCAGAATATTAATATTAAAAAAGTGCCTTGAAGCTTATATAGTTCAGGTATCTACAACCAATTCCTTGAACCCCCTCTGTAATTTCTCTGCCAAATAATTATTTGACCTCCACCAGGAGATTCTAGTGATAAATGGTTTAACAGTGTCATGTAGTAGACAGTTTCACTTAGATTTTAAAATGTTCTTCCCTTATTTAGCTAAATTCGCATCCCTGTAACTTCTGAACATACTTAAAATTCTAAACTTTTGTACCCATGAAAAGCCTTCGGAATTGAAAGTATTTGTCATGGCTCTTCCCTGCTGTACTGATTAGTCTTACTCCAAATTAAAGTCTTACTTTCGTCATAATTTTATTCCTCTTGTCATAATTTCAAATGACTTTCCAACTGACCACCAGTCTCTGAATCTATTCCTATTTATTGATGTTCTTAAATGCTGCATTTATTTATTTTTCTATTCTTCTTATTCTTTTTCATTCTGATGATTATCTATTAAATGGATGAGGATACAAATTCTAAGCTAGTAAGTGACCTGCCTAAGGACACCCAGCTAGTTAGTGGAAGAACTCACCCGAGATGATGAGTCTATTGGCCCTGGAGCACCTGTGCAGATTCTCTGACCTCCAGCTGCATTTATCTGCATGGGGACATAGAGTAAGAACTGCATTTAAGAACATTCCTCTCCAGAGGCAGCCTGGCAGGGGGTGCACTTATGAGAGCCTTAATTGTTTTCTTTCAACATAGAACATATTAGGAGGTGTCTGCTTAGAGTTCCAATCATCTCAGATGTGCTTAATCTCTTCCTTACATTCTGCTTCTTTCCAAACTATCTGGATTTTTGAGTTTTAAATCTTGAAGAAGAAAGTAAGTCTATGCCACGTATGTCTAAGCAGTGGAGATTTAATTCTTATTTTCTTTTAGTCTCCCCAGCGTTTGTCAGGCTTGAAAGCCAGTGAACCACTTAGCAAGCTAAATTACTTTCTAACCTTGGCATTGGGTTATTCATCCAGTTTGTTGAAAATAGTTGTTTTGAAGGTATACAGGCATCATAACAACAGGTGTATAAAAACATAAAGGTGGGGTAGTGAAGGGTTTCTTAGTGAACATACATTTTATATACTTTGAAGTGAGCAACCAGTAGAAGAATATCAAATGAAGACAAAAGAATGGCACCTATGTGGGTCTCTGCTTAATTATATAAATAATTAAAGTCCTACTTATCTCATGCCAGAATACTGAATGTTGATTCTGAATTGCCTTGACATGCATTCTTTGGTGACTTTGATTTCCCCAGGTCAATTAATTTCTACTTGTTGAACTTATTGAGTTAAATCCCTTAACTCAGTTGTGGCGAAGGTACTTATGGAGGGCACACAGAGAGAGTGATTTCCTATATTTTGCAATGGGCTCATTTTAATTTCCTTCTTTGTAAAGTTTGACAATCTGTGCAATATGGAAGGAGCTATATTGGATATTTATGTGGGTACAATGGTAAAGGATTTCTTTCTGAGGAGTCAATTTTGAGGGATGTTTTTAGTTATGAAAATATTAAAATTGTGGGATGAGGAAAGAGAACGATGAATTTGGAAGTGATTTACTGCAGAATGTCCATGTCTTCTCTGCTGTATTAATGTGCTGTAGAGAGTTAGCATTGATTCTATACATAGATCGCATCATCAGGACCTTTTGAGATATGGTTAGGAAAACATTACAATGCTCAAACAAATTAAACTGTTGTAATAAAACAGGTTTTTACTGTGCATGTGCTCCCTGGGGACACAGAGATTTGAATTTGTGACTTCATTAGTCACTGATCTGGAAGTCTCTTCTTAGAGAAACTGCATAAAAAAAAAATGTGCCGGCCACCCTTATTAAATACTATAAATACTGAACTTAGATCTTCCATTACAGAAATGATGGCAGAAAAATTTGGTTCATATTACCATGAAAAGTTTAGTCAATAAGCTATTCCTCTTTCTCCGAGAGGAGGCCGCCTTGAACTTGCCAAGTCAAAGTACAGTGAGTGCATCTGCTACTGGTTTGTCCTAGATGGCTTTTTAAAATTCTGTTTGAAAATGGTAACTTATTTAGTAAATCATACATGAAAAATCAATTACATTTAACATGCAAGGCACGAATCCAGGCAGTACAGTTCTAGAAAGGAACTCGAAAGACAAAGTGTGCAACATTTGGTGGTAATTTCCAGGATTTCCTCCTCCTCTTCTTCCTCCTCCTCCTCCTCCTCCTCCTCCTCC
>PVLC010005270.1:0-77834 GCA_004027655.1 Graphiurus murinus | reverse complement strand
GTAGCTCAGCTTGTGCTTCTCATCTCTATCTGTGGCTTCAATCTGCAATATCTCAGTATCCGGAAGCACATCCTCAGAAATTGTCACATCATAATTCGGCTGAGAGAATTCTGGGCCGTTATCATTATTATCTAGCACTTTGATAAATACCTGCAGTTAAAAGAAGACAAGAGCCATGATGAATGCCAGTTCACTAATCACTAATAAAAGAGGCCCATCTCCCCCTCCCCCTTCTATGTCCTTGGATCAGCTTCTAGAAACTATCTCAACATACAGGAAGCTCTCTTATAAAAACACTCTAATTAGAGGTTGACAATAAACCAGTAATTTACATTAGTAGGAACATAAACTATGAGCTGATCAATATTCTCACTATTAATTGAAGAGCTGAGACAGCCACCAGATGGGGATAATTCCATGGAATTATTTGAGGCACAATGTAAATGTTTACAAGGTGACCTTCATTTGGTAAGTTCCTATTATCTTAAGTTCTTGCTATGGGCTTCTCATGTGGACTTATGTGGTAGCAGTGACAGAATGAAAAAAGTAATAAAGAAGCCTCCTAGCTGCAGCTTCTAAACCTTGTGGTTTCTCTTCAGATGAGAGGGGCCCAGCCAACAGTATGGTGCTAGGGATAGTTAAAATACAGAATTTTCAAATTGTTTTCTTTCATAAGGCATTTTGTCATGGAAATTTCCAGGCAAGTCCAAAGGTAATAGTTTAATGGATGCACAAATTCATCACCTAGCTTCGACAATAATCAATATATGGCTATTACCCCCACCAGCTACCCCATTAATTAATTAATTAATTGGTACTGGAGATTGAACTCAGAGGAATTCAGTCCCTGAGCTATACCCTCATCCCTTTTCGTTTTGAAACAGGGGCTTGATAAGTTGCTGAAGATCTTGATAAGTTGTTGAGGCCAGCCTTGAACCTCCTGTCTCAACCTCCCAAGTACTAGAGTTATAGGAATCATCATATGTTATTTTGAAGCAAATCCTAGATATTATTTAATTTTAATATTATCTTAAAGGTTGGGACTCAGAATAAACATACATACACATGCTACCTATTTGTGTTTGTACACATATAATAGTATTATTGTGCCTAAACTTAGAAAACAATAATTCATTAACAACATCAAATATCCAATTGGAATTTATGTTTCACCATAGTTTTAAAACACATGTGTATGTATGTGTGTGTGTGTATGTGTGTATATGTATATATATGTAACTTAGTTTACTCAAGATATGCAAATAAAATCCAAACATTGCATTTACTGACATGTCCTTTAATTATATATATATATATATATTTTTTTTTTTTTGCGGTACTGGGGATTGAACTCAGGGGCATTCTACCTCCGAGCTATACCCCAGCCCTATTTTTATTCTTTATTTTGAAACCGAGTCTCACTAAGTTGCGGAGTGCCTCACTCGGTAGCTGAGGCTGGCCGCGAACCCGGATCCTCCGGTCTCAGCCTCCCAAATGCTGGGATTACAAGTGTGCGCCACCACACCCGGCTTAATTATATTTTAATTTATAGATTCTTCTTCCATCTCTTTCTGTTTCCTGTGTGTGCATTTTTTATTTTGTTGTTATTGGTGTTGCAGGAACTGAGTTATTTTCTCTTTAGTTCCCAGTCTGACTGAATTTTGCTCATAGCATCCCTGTAGTTTTGTTCTACATGTCCCTCTGTCTCCTATATTTGTTATAGATTGGTAATTTGGTCTAGGAGGCTTGATGAGATTCAGGCTCAATTTCCTCTCTCTCTCTCTCTCTCTCTCTCTCTCTCTCCCTCTCTCTTTCATGACCTTCCTGAGTGGTACAGTACACTTCCATCTGGAGATGCATAATATCTGCTTCAGTATCTAATTCTGTGATGCTAGTAGTCATGGATGATCATTACATAGATAACATTAATTTGTTAAAAATTTCAAGCAGTAATGTACTAGTTCTATGATTCCTTCCTCATTTAGTCACTGGAATAGTTCTGTAAAAAGAAATGCCCCAACTATGTGGCTACTCTGAAATACACATTCTAATACAAAAGGTAGGATAAAATTTCTTTCTATCATTTTATATTGTTTTCAATCAATGAACATGACATATATCTCCTCTCTTTTATCAGCATATTTTAATTTTCAGTGTAAACACCTCTACATGTTTTGCTGGAATTATAGACAAACATTGCATTTTGGGGGAGCTATTGTTAATGGAATTTGATTTTTACTTTTTTGTGGTAGTGTTTTCACCATTTTGAAATAAGATGTTAGTTCCTTAGCTATTCTGAAAGTAACCAATGACACATTTCTTTTAAAATTTGTATTGGTGCTTATAATGATACATTATAATGCTATTCATTGTAATATATCCATACATGGACATAACATAATTTTATCAATATCATTCCTCAGCTCCCTTCCTTTTCCACCCTTCCCTCCTCCTCAAGCCCTTCCTTTATTCTACTGGTCTAATCTCACTTCCATTTCTCTCTCTTTTTCACACATATGAGAGAAAACATATGACCCCTTGGCTTGCTGAGTCAGGCTTATTTTACTTAATGTGATATTCTCTAAGTTCACCCATTTTTCTGAAAATGATACAATTTTATTCTTCTTTATGGCTGAGTAAAACTCCATTGTGTACATATACCATATTTTCTTTATCCGTTCATCTGTTGAAGAATGCTTAGGTTGGTTCATAATTTGGCTATTGTGAATTATGCTTCTATAAACATGCGTATGCATGCTTATAGTATTCACTATAGTATTCTAGCTTTAATTCTTTTGGAAAGATACGGAGGTGTAGTATAGCTGAGTCACATGTGGTTCCATACCCAGTCTTCCAAGGAACCTCCATACAAATTTCAAAAGTGGTCGTACTAATTTACAATACCATGAATATAGGGGGCCTCTTCATCTACTGTCTTTTTCAATTCTTGCTTCAGTGTTCTATAATTTTCATTGAAGAGGGTCTTTTACCTCCCTGTTTAGATTTATTTCTAGTTTTTTTTAAGGCCACTGTGAATGAAAATGTTTTTTTGACTTCTTTTTTGACAGATTCATTATTGTTGCATATAAAATCTACAGATTTTTGTATGTTGATTTTGAATCCAGTGAGGTATTTTTAAGCATTATTATGAACTCATGAATTTAATTGCATCTTATTATTTATGATTGCAGCTATTATATTTATTGATGCACAGATGGGATTCTCTTCAGGTTGGCTCTGGTGACTTTTTGACACAACCAGAGTATTCTTTGATAGCTTCTTTGCTTTCTGGTAATTGCTATTAGTAACTTTTCCCAGGGATTGCTTGTATATCTCCTGCCCCAATCCTGAATTATCCATCTATTCAAAAACGCTTGGTTTCTTTTGAGTTAGAAATGATATTTAGAGACCATAATTTAGTGTTGGGAATGCTTATTGATACTGGATTGGCTATTATGTTTTGTTTTTATTCACTGGACAAAGTTAGGAAACACTTTTTTAAAATAGTTCATGAGTTCATACTATTCCCAATTCAAAATTAGAGAATCAAGTTTTTACTTAAGTCATTGTTTTAAAAATCTTTCTCCATTCTCCTATGCCAACACTTTTCATGTTCAATGATACCATCATAAATAGCCATTGCTTTATTGGAAATACATGCACAAAAGTCTCAGAATAACACCAACATTGTTGTTATAATTACAATGATGATAATTCAAAACAATTCAATATTATTTTTCAGTTCTTTTTGTTCTTATGGTTTCTCCAACTATGACTATGAAGTCAAATTAATATGATTAAAGTCACTTAGAATAAATTTTCTTTGTGAAGACATGCTCCTAACTGGATACACATTTAAGATCATTTGCTTCCATTTACTTTCAAAATTTAGACTTGCTTTTTTTTTTTTTTTTTTTGCGGTACTAGGGATTGAACTCAGGGGCGTTTACCTCTGAGCTACACCCCCAGCCCTATTTTTTATTTTTATTTCGAAACCGAGTCTCACTAAGTTGCGGAGTGCCTCACTATATAGCTGAGGCTGGCCGCGAACCCGGATCCTCCGGTCTCAGCCTCCCAAATGCTGGGATTACAAGAGTGCGCCACCACGCCCGGCTTTAGACTTGCTTTTTGATATTTAATTTTGTTTTACAGTATACGTAAGGGCATAAAAGTCAAATTTACAAAAATACTGTATTTGAAGAAATTTGGCTTTTATTTTTTTCCCCTCCATCTTATTCCCTCTTTTCCTATGGGTGATTTTTAAAAAAATGTTATGGCTTGCTCGCCCATGTTGTTAATAGGGCCATATTGTATACACTTTTCCCTACTATGCTATTTTACTTAACATTCCATTAATATTATAATTAACATAAAATTAACATTGGTAACTGGGGATGATTTTGTCTCTGGGGACATCTGATAAAAATGTCACTCAGGAGGTGTCTTGAAGACATTTACTATTGTCACAAATGAAAGGAAGGATGTTGCTAATATCTAATAGGTCCAAGCTACAGATGCTGCTAAACATACTACAGTGCACAGGATAAGTGTCCCCACCCCCAGCCCCAAGAATTATCTATCCCAAAATGTCAACAGTTATTTTGTTGAGAATCCTGTACTACATCTGGAAATTAACTCCACAGCAGTATAAAAATACTCTACCAGTGAGTAGATGTATCATTGTTAATTTAGTTGATCTTCTTATGCATTAATTTAAGGTGTTTCTAATTTTTGCTCTTAGAGTATGCAAAAAGAACCTTGTGCTCATGTCTCTTCATATTTTTTTCTATCATATATTTGGTTTCTAGAATTGGGATTGCTTGATCAGAGGATAAGTACTTTTATAGTTTTGTTAGATATTTCCGTATTTCCCCTCCTCAAAGATTTATCATTTTGCATTCACATAACAATATATAAGAATGACTGTCTCTCACAGCCTTGCCAACAGAGTATGTGGGAAGATTTGGATTTTTGGCCAACCTGATAGATAAGAAATGGCATCTCAGTGTAGTCTAATTTGCATTTTTCTTATTATGAGTGAGGTTGAACATCTTTTCATATATTTATGAGGCATTTGCATTTCTTTTTCTGTTAAACTATTTATATCAGCTCATTCTTCTATGGGTTAGATTCTTTTCTTTATTTTTGGAAACTTGGTGATATAAATTGCATATATGTTTTCAATTCTGCAATATATTTTATTTTGTTCACAATGACTTTTTTTGTCATACAAGAGTGAATACATCAATCTTTTCCCTTATGGTTCCTGGATTTTTTTTTTTTTCAGTATAGTGGATGAACCCAGGGCTGCTCTATCACTGAGATACATTCCCAACACTTTTTAAAATTTTGAGACAAGGTCTTGCTAAATTGCCTATGCTGGCCTCAAACTTGTGATATTTCTATTTCAGGCTCTAAGTAGCTGGGATTACAAGTATGTGCCCAAATATATCTCTGTATAAGTCATAGTTTATAATATTTTCTGCATTTCCAGGTTATTAGGTGAACACACTCACTTCTTTTTAAATAGAATTTGCACATTTCCTTTTCTTTCATTTACATCTCAAGTCCATTTGGAATTTTTCCTATCATATTATGTGAGGAATGCATCCAGTTTTATTTTTTCCACATGGCTCTGCATTTATCTCCATTCTACTGTTTTAGAACACTATTACTTTCCATTGATTTGAGGAGCTACTTTTATCCTGTACTGAATTTACATATGCAATTAGTATATTTCTGGAGTTTCTATTCTGTTCCATTGGTTTATCTATCTTTTCATGCATCAATATAAAAATGTTTTTAACTATAGAGACTTTATGATACATTTCAGTGTTTAGAAAGACTAGGTCCTCTTTTTCTTCTTCTTTTTCAGAGTTTTCTCACTTGCTGCTCTTCTTTATAGCCTTAATAATCAACTTGTGTACCACCTTATGAAACTTGATAGTATTTCCAATTGGAATTATACTAAAAGTTGAGGTTAACTAAAGGAGAACTGACCTTTTCTTCTGTACTGGATATTGAACCCAGGGACATTCTACCTTTAAGCTCTACCCTATGTCCTTTTCTAATTTTTATTCTGAAACAGAGTCTTGCTGCTGGCCTTGAACCTGCAATACTTCCATCTCAGCCTCTCGAGTGCTGGGATGACAGGTATGTGCCACCATGCCCAGATGAGAACTGACTTCTTTATAAATGTGGACTTCCTTTCCAAGTGTTTTTCCACTTGTTCACACCTACTGTTCTGTTTTTCTGGAACATTTTAGTTTGTCTCTAGTAGTTTTGGAATATTTTCTAAAGGGTGTGCTTTGCTATGTGGGATCTTCTTTTCCAATATATCTTTTTTTGTTTTCATTATTTGGCTATATGCACGCTATTGTCTTTTGCATGTTAAATTTGCAACATACAGTAAATTTATTTTGCTAAATTTTCTTGTTTACAGTAGATTTTCCATTCTTTCTCTTAGATTTTTCAGGTATATAATTATAGTGCATGCAAATAGAGATAGTCTCAATTTTTTCTCTATAATTTTTATGACACGAAGTGCTTTATCTTGTCTGATTGCATTGTCTAACACATACGGCACACTGTTAAATAAGAGTGGGCAAAGTGATGTTCTCACCTTAATCCTGAGTAATAGGGAAGCCATAATGATTCTTCACTAAATAATATGCTGGTATTTAGCTGCATTCCAGAGAGTTAGTTGCTTTTTGTTTGGTTATTACTTATTTATTGTGGTACTGTACTAGGGATTAAATCTAGGGGCATTCTACCCTAGAGAATGTAGCTTTGAGCTACATCCCCAGCACTTTTATTTTTTATTTTGAAACATGGTCTCACTGGGTTGTTAACAGTTTCACTATGCTGCTGAGGCTGTCCTTGAATCTGCAAGCCTCCTAGTTTATAAGTTATTTACTTAAAAAAAATGATAGCCCGACCATGGAGATCCTTAAATAGTTGCACAATGCTCATTTTTGTGCAGATAGACTTCTGAGAGAAAAAGAGCAGTGTTTTCACCTGTGTAACAGGACAATTTGCTCTTAGGAGAGACTGACATGAGATGAGCTTTGCTCTATAATTTATGCTAGAAAAAGTATTGGCAAGTGTGTGGTGGTGTTTTTATCTTCAATGTATTTGCAAAACCATATGAGACTTCTTTGCATTCCAGTTCTTTCCTTTAAAAATATCAAGTTAACTTAGTCAAAATGCTAAAATATTTGTGTTCACCAAGGCAGTTACACTTTAAATGGAAGAAAAAGGCCTTTCTGGCCAGTAAGGCTGCCCTGACCTTCATGAGGTTTCAAAGTTGATGTGCTCTTGAAAAGCTTGCCTCTTTCTGCTGCTTTGTCCTGAGCCTAATCTACAGTCAGAACAAGTGTTTCTCTGTAAAAGACTTCCTTCTCCTCATTTGCTTTTTATTTCCCACAGTTGGGGCCATTTGTGAGCTCCTGAACTAACAAACAAAGCAAAGTAACTCTCAAAGATGTTGTGTTCAAAATGGTAATTGAAATGCCTAAAAAATCACAATGGAATCAAAGCAGGAGGAAACCCGAATATAGGAAGTCCCTTCAGAGCTGGTTTCAATGCTGCCCACCACAAACACTTTGGGTTCTGCAGGCTCCTCTAAGCTAAGTCTGGGTGGATTCCAAGTCCTGTTTTACAAAGGCTCCTGGTCTGAAGTGCCCATGGGGGCAGTTGTAGGGTAAAAGCTCTGCCTCTTATTAGACCCATTTAAGTTCTAAATTACCAAAATTCTGTTCTGCCTCTGCTGGCATTTCAGAACCATATTGACAACATCCTACAGTTGTGATTTCATCCTACAGAGTGATGCCCCTTGTATTTATCCAGTTCACAGAATTTGTTTTTGAATGTTTAAGCAGAAAAAAAAATGTGTCAGCTTGTTCTTGTTTTACAGCATATGCATCTGTATCATATTCATTCCTTAGATTTTTATTATCCCTAGTTCATCAGTGGGGGAAATTTTAAGGGATGTGCCCAAAGTCACAAGGGCAAGGATTCAAAACCAGGTCCTATAGAGCCAATTCTGTATTCATTAAATGTGCACTTAAGTCCCATATGCATTTAAGAATATATGTACCTGAGCCAGGCATGGTGGCACATGCCTGTAATTCTAGTATTTGTGAGGCTAAGATAGAATGATGGCTGGCAGGTTCAAGGCCAGCCTTGGCTACTTAGTGAGAATCTCCCCAACTTAGTGACACCCTGTTTCAAAATAAAATAATAAAAAGGGCTGGGGGTGTAACTCAAAGGTAGAATGCCCCTGGGTTCCATCCCCAGTACCAAAAAAAAAAAAATACATGTACATAACATATATGTGAAGAAATATGTGTGCAAATATTATGTTCTTTCCCATAGAGGAAGTTTAATTTACAAAATAGATAACTGGCATGGCCATTTTAATTTCAGGAACATTAATCATGAGATTATTTTAAATAGAAAGTTCCCTGCTGTCTTTTAAATTGGAATCCATTTTTTAAAAATGATTTCCTCCTAACTTGTCAGGCACAATCTATTACATACAGTGAAACTTTAACATTGCTTTAAAAAAAAAAACAAAAACAGAAAGTCTCATATTTTAAGAAATCCTGTAGTTTTACCTATATGCAGCTGTGTTGTTTCAGCATTTCCTCAGTGTAAACCCACAAGGAGGGTTTGGGTCACTGCTTTTCTCACCTCTTAGTTAAGAGGCAGATGACTCTAAAGCAGATGAAAGATAACCCTTGACTAGAGCGATGTTCTGGGGGAGACTCTTGATCTAGGACTTATGGAACAGCCAAAGTGATGCATGATTCCCCCCCCCCTTTTAAAAGGTGTGGGGTGTGGGGAAGAGATAAGGCCAAGTCCAAATCTTCAAGGTAAAATCTGCTTTCTAAGGGAGCAGTCCTGCAAAGAGCTTCCGACACAGCACTTAGACACACAGAAGCAAGGGAAGCCTCCAAGGGTGGAGATTGAGGCTGAGCTTAGGTATGCAGGTCACAGCTCAAGCTCAATTAATTGCCTCTGTAGGGATTGAGGACTACAGAGATTATCAGAAAGAGATTTTGAACATCAGGTTTCGCTGTGGAGCATAAAAATACAAGCTGGTTTTTCTATCTTTACAAATTCAAAGCATGACTTGAATAAGAAAAGCATATTAAAACCACACATCCTGAGTCACTGAATCAAATCAATGTAACTTTTAGATTATTATTTGGCCATGACTAAGTCTGCTGTCTTTGATGAATAACAATAAAAGTCGCACACTATTTATAGCTATCAGGTACGTTATTCCAATTTTAAGATTGTATTAAAAAAGTGTGCATGTGTTCAGCACATCAGAGACTCCAAGAACCTTCTCATAATATATCTTTTTGGTTTTTATTCATACAACATCCCAGGAAGCATACAAGATCTTACACCCATCGGGGGGAAAATGGGCCAGAGAGACTGAGCTACCTTCTCTAGTAATACAGACAGCAATTGATTGAATGCTGACTTGAACTTGCACCACCTGATTCTAGCATCAGTGGTACCACATGCTTTCTCTAATGAATCAAATTATGCATATATATGTATAGATGTGTAGGAGAAAGTTCCTGGGATGGTAGATGGCTTTGAGAGAGAAGAAAAGAGAGTTCGAATCTCTTTAATTGTGTACCTGTAAGCAGGCCACCTAACCAATGCACCACAATTTTTCATTATAAAAAGAGTATAATGATAACACCTTATTTAACTACCCTAGGGATCCAGAGAAATGAAACTTAAAAGTGAGGCTTTTCTGTCTACTGACTCTTTGGAAGAACCCTGTTTTGGATTCACTCAAATTTGCTGTGAAGAGAAAGTTGCTCAGGTTGGCTTGTCAGGTGTATGTGGAAAGTTGTTAAAAATCAGGAACTCTCATCCCTGGTAACATGTGTCTCTGGGTTGGAGTGAGGTTTATAAGGAGGTTTGGAATTTTGCTCTCTTCCAAGGCAGCAGGGCTGGCAAAGAGGCATTCTGATGAGTGCAGGTGGTGTCCCATACCACAAGAAGCCATCTTTAAAAGTGCTCCTCTCAAAACTGCTGCCTTAAAGCATATATCAACATCTGAGTCTTGCCTCTGAGGAGTGGCATGGTGAAGTGGTTAAGAGAGTGTGCTCTGGAACATGACAGCCCAGGTCTGAATGCATGACCTACTTAAGTTACTTAGTCTTCCATTGCCTCTATTTCCTTAACTATAAAATTGGGAAGACAATGATGGATTCCTTTCTATTATAAAAAGTAAACACAAGCTGGGTGCAGTGGATGACATCTGTAATACCAGTACTTGGGAAACTGAGACTGGAGGATCACAGGTTTGAGGCCAGTCTCAGCAACTTAGTAAGACCTCCAGCAACTTGTTGAGACTCTGTTTCAAAATAAAAAATAAAATAGGGCTAGGGGTATGGCTTGGAGGTAGAACGCCTCTGGGTTCAATCCCCAGTAACAAGAAAAAAAAGTAAGCACAAACCTACTTTAAAACAATACCCATTATTATCATCTCATAGTTCTCCAAGTCAGAAGTCAAGGTCAAAATCAAAAGGTTGGCACAGATGTGTTCCTTTTTGGAAGCTCTTGGAATGAATCTGTTCCAAGCTCATTCAGGTTATGGATTGAATGTAGTTCTTGTACCTATGGGACTAGACTCACTGTTTCCTTGCTGGCTGTCTTCTGGGAGACTCTTTTAACTCTTTAAAACCACCTGCATCCCTTGTTACATTGCCTCCTCAAGCCAGTAATGCTGTGTCAAATTCTTTTCACCCTTGGAACCTCTGAATTCCCCGTTTGCTGCCTTTTTTTCTGGAGATCACAAGCTGCTTAAGGGCTCCTGTGGTCAGACTGGTCCTACCTGGATATCCAGGTTCCTCTCCCCACCTAAAGACATGTAATTTTTTTTTTCGTACTGGGGATTGAATTCAGGGGCAGTCTACCTTCAAGCTATACCCCTACTCTTCCCTTCTTTTGTTTTTTTTTTTGTTTGTTTTGAAATGTCTCACTAGGTTTCTGAAAGTCTCACTATGTTGCTGACGCTATCCTCAAACATATGATCCTCCTGTCTCAACTTCACAAGTCCTGGGATTAAAAGTGTGTGCTACCACACCCAACTAAGACCTGTAATCTTAATTGCATCTCTAAATTCCCTTTTGCCACATAACATGGCATATCAAAATCTCAAGATCAGGATGTGGACCTCTCAGAGAGGCAGAGGAGGGCCATTCTGCCTACAGCAAATGGTGCCTTCTTTATAAAGTCATTGTGAGACTTAAGTGAGTTTGCCATCTGTGACTAGTGGAAGCTAGTTGAAAAGTCTTTTCTGGTAGGATAAAATGCCCCAGGTTCCTGCCCTTAACCTGAAATTAGCTATTTTTGTAAGGAATCCTGGATTATTTCCAGGTAATGATACGAAAAGACTACAATATTGGAACTAGGGATAGAATTTCTCTTAAAATCATTTTGTAGCCAAGCATGATGGCAAATGCCTGTAATCCCAGTACTTGAGAGGCTGAGTCAAGGACAGCCTGAGCAAGGAGTGAGACTCTCATCAATCTAGTGAGACCTTATTTCAATATAAAAATAAAATAGGTCTGGGAGTGTGGCTTTGAGGTAGAATGCCCCTGGATTCAATCCCTAATGACACACACACATACATACACACACACACACACACACACACACACACACATTTTGTAATATTCTTTTATGTCTGGAGAGATGGGACCTCCCCCTCTTTGGTATTTCTTATTCCTGCTCTTTATGGGCCCCTGGTTCCACCCGGATACTGACCACTCCTCCCTGGCTTATAACAGCCAACACTCATGTGAATTCTCTTCTGTTCTCCACCCAAACTGTACAGACATTACTGCCTCCTACAACACTTTCATCCTTCCCTTCTAAATCAGACACCCTTGCTCATCTCTTGGTTTCTGAGATATCAACATGAGGACCACTTCTGTACTATGCCATATTATAAAAGTACAATAATATACTTCACAATTAAAAAAAGCTATTTTATGCAGCAGCTCTTGTCTATCTCTCCAGGAGGTTTTTGTAAATGCCAGGATGCTTTGTTCTTGCATTTAGTTCATTTTAGTCTTTGTTTCTTGAAATCCACTGGCCCTTTTATTCATTATATACTCACACTAGGCAATCTCAGTAAAGGAAAGGGTGTTTATTTGTCATTGAATATTATAGCTCTGAGGCACAGGATTCCTGGGAGAACAGGACAAAGCTGAGTGAAGGAAGGGTTCTTGTGTAGACACCAAATCCCTGAAGCTCTGATTTATGTGGCATTTGTGAAGTAAAATTCAACATGTTGTTTATGGCTGATTTGGAGCCTGTGTCATACCATATTTTATGATCCCAAATGAACAAAGGAGAGAAATGTTCCCAAAGGAATATTGAACAGGTGGTTTGGAGCTACAGGACATTTATTTAGTTATATGGAGAAGGTTACCTGCTTGATGGTGAAATCATTAAGTTGCCTAGGGTCATGGATTGAAGCATGCATTTGCAGTTTCTGAAAGAAATCTTGAATACTTTCAACTTCTAATACATGTTTTAGTGAAAATGTCCTTGGCTCTGAGGGTATTGACTGATTTAGGGAACCATTCCTGTCACCACTGCCATTGATCAATGCAAGGGAGTCCTGGATTGGCAGAGGCTGGGAAGGAGGTAAGGTTTAACACTGTTCTGCAGACAGATTGAAGATTTTCTGATGATAACAACATAATGATACACAGGTTTATACTTTGAACACTGGTACTCTCTTCTTAAAAGGTCATGGCTCTGGAAACACAGAGTGACTGGGATACTTTTGATACCCTTTATTGACCTCCTTAGCTACCAAGAGGGACCTCCAAGTTCACTCCAATTCTCTAACTCTTTTGAACTGATCTGGAGATAAGTCTAACTGTCTATTAGTCTGAAATAAAATAAAAAAAAACTGGAATCAAACAATGTGTGTCTTCAAAGTCCTGCAATATTTGTTTCCATGTTAATTTCTTTTAAATGAATGCATATAAGTTATTAGGATTTAAAACTCTGTATCACTAACTGGGCTTGGTAGTGCATACCTCTAGTCTCAGCTACCTGAGAGTCTAAGGTAGGAGGACGTCTTGAGCCTAGCAGTTCAAGACCAGCCTGGGTAACATAGAAAGACCTTATCTCAATATCAGTCAATGAATCAATCTTAACAAAACAAAACAACAAAAACCTCTATCACTCCGACCTCTGGCACTTAGTACAGCTTTTCCTAAGCACATGCTATGAACTCAGGAAATATTTGTGGAATAACTTCTGTTAAATGGTTTCTCATCTGGTCCTAATGAAATTCTAAATTACAAATTTCATTGACGATTTTCTGTTGTTGTTGTTAACATGAATCAGTTGTGTGCTTTAGAGATGCAGCATACCTTCCAAACAGACCCTGCTGAATATGTAGCATCTATTATTCATTCACTCATTCTAAAAATATTTAACAAGTATTATAAAATTCTGGGCACACTGAATACCATTTAATTCAACTTGTATGAAACCACAGAGAAAAGTCTGTAAATGAATATGATTTTAAGCTTTATTTGTATTTTACTCAAATATGTCTTGGAGTTTTAAGTAGCACTATAGCACTAAAAAGCTGACGTTGGATATGTTAAGAGATGGCTGATTTTTAAAAATCTGATTAAAATCATAAAGTGAATTGGCCCTAAAGACTTAGCAATTCTGCAGGTGAGTTACTTTGTATTAGCCTTCAGGACATGCTTTTAACCTGTGCAGTTTCCTTAGGACCTTGGGCATCGGGACCTTTCCATGTATCTAGGTCGTAGTTTTCAAAATATCATGAAGTAGTGTGCTTTTTTTTTTAAATTTTTTATGTGCTTTTATGTAGGACTACTATATAGCTTATTGTTCCAACAGGGGTAGTTTTGAGAGTCAATGGGGTACTATTAATCACACAAGTACAATAGGTGAGAATGAGACTCTTTAAGGCAAAAAGGGTCATAGGATCATCTGAGCTGCCAGGAAGGAACACAGGTTGGAGGGACAGAGACTGTCACATACTATCTACCTTATCATGTGCAAGTCACTTCCCCTTTCTGGGATGTATTCAGATGAAAAGTAAAAGGGGCTTTATTAGAATGGACCCTATTGTTTCCTTCAAATTCTATCATTCTATAATTACAAACAGACTCAAAGGAAAGAGTCTCATTATATTTTCAAAACAGCTTCAAACTAAGAGGCAGTTGGCTAGACAGACACGTGAAATGCTTTTTCTTTCCCCTTTCTAAAATTACATAATTATAAAAAACTTACATCATATTTAAATCAAAACTTGCTTGCTTCCAGGTTGGCAAAAATCTCATGCTCACTATGTAAAGCGTTATGTTGGGAAAGATTCTGAGGATACATCTGGGCTCAGCAGGGGAAAAGGCCTTGATCAATTAATAATGCCTTCTGGGGTCATGAGAACAGCAGAGAGGCAGGGAGCAAAAGGGGCTGTAGCATATACATGTGTGTCAGCTCTCTGCCATAACTGAACTAGGCCTCTGTTGCTGAAAAATAAAAATAAAACCCCCAAATATCCTATATTTATAGCAAATCTTTCCCATATTGATATTTAGCATTGTGTTAGTCTCAGTAAGATGTACTGAGCCATATGAGAAGATATTTTCCTCATCCTCCTGGCTCTCAAAACCCTTTCATATGGACTCGAGAAGCAGAACCTAAAAAGCAGTCCCCACGCCTAGCTGTATAAGAGAATTAACAGAATCTCTGGGAACATAGTGGTTTTTGCCTTCTCCCCATAGCTAGAAGATCCTACTACGCAGCCAGGATAAAAGAAGGTAGTCATAGAAGGTGGAACAGGACACCTAGATCCTTGTCCTTGCTCTTTCTTAAGCCTGCCTGACCTTGCATAAATAACATCCATCTTAGTCTGTAAAGTGAATTTAAATTCTTAGGTATTCTCTAGCTTTAAGTTTTAGTGACTGAAAACATGGGGAGATAAAGAATCTCATGATGTGTCAACGCAGACAATATAGATGTCTTCCTCTTTGAAAATTCAAGGAAAGTTGACTTTGTTGTCAAAGAGATGAAGCTTCAGTAAATGATCAGGAAACAAATGAATATCACTCTTCCACACATGAACAATCACAATTTCTTGAAAGAGGAAGCTAAGTTATATGATACCATTGACAGAATCCATTTTCTAGGTGGTTCTCTAAAATGTTTTTCTTTAAAACATTAGAAATCCATGGACATAATTTACCACTTTTGAGACATATTTCTCATTGCGTGCACTTCTGACTTTAGCAGCTCTTTCTTGATACCTGCTATTCAGTAACTGAACATCTCACCTGAGTGACAGCAACATTTGTCCCATCGGTGACTTCCACACTCATGTTATAGACCGACCTTTGCTCTGCATCCAGAGGTTTTGCAATGACAATTGTCCCAACACCTTTCTCTGCATCAAAAGAGCTGTCAAAATTCCCTCCTGATGATTTTACAGAAACAACATGAGATTAGCATATCTGAGAAGTTATGGCAGGTACTAAAGCATATATTTTTAAAGGGAGCTCTTATTTTTTGAAATATTTTTCGACAGGCATCCCAATGGCTCAATTTTGTGAATCCTAAATGGGACCTATTTATTTCTAACTTAATTCATATTTCAAAACACAGCCTCTAAAATGCACAAGAATGTTACACCAAAAAAGAATCTATTGCTAAGAAAAACCGCAGCCGTTATGTTAGAGTAGTGAAGCATTAACTGATCCCATAAAATATTTAGCAATCTAATGACACTTCAACCCCTTATGGCTTCTGTGCTAGGAATTTGAAGGTACTCTGTTTTCCCCCCCAAAATAGATTGAATTCTAAGTAAACCAATGGTCTAATTATTATTAATAAAAATGAGTAGATACTTCTAAATCTTTTCTGAGATTGATGGTAAACATTTGGCTGGTAGAGTTTAGGTTCCCTCAATTAAATGTCAGAAATAAAATTATGAGTACTGGAAAATAAAAAGCAAAACATAAAATTTCGCATTAACTATTCCCTATCTGCAAATTGAGATAATTATAGAAATATGTTTTGCCATCTTGATAGTGTAAATTTATTTTTTGCTAAAAATGTAGAAAATTTATGTGAAATTCACAAAATAAAATTGAGAAAGAAGAAAAACAACAGTTTATATAGTATGAACTTAGAAAATAATTTTTATAAAAGTTTAGAAAACTTTACTTTTTTCCCCCTTGGGCCTGATATAATTCATAGTCTGTAAATGGTATAGTGAAGACAACATTGGCATTGTTGAAGTTATTGCTGATGTTTTCATCTATGTGAACCACAGGGTGGTTTATGATCTTCTCAAAATGAAAGATATTTTTTAGGAAAGAGAATGGTGGAAACAGTGCAGCTGTTTAAATTAAATATCAGTATATTGTAACAAGCTCTATTTTAGTCTGAAATTGCATGGTGTCAAATAATTTTGTTCTTGGACAATTTTATTCAACTGTGGCACACAGGGCAGAGCATTTAGTGAATTCCATATTTTAGAAATTAAAAAAAACGTTGGCTTTTCTTATATTCTGTATTTTTTGGATTACATTGTTCTGATCAATGAACAGTACATTTCTACAATATTGACATTAAGAATGGGCGGGTGAGCTAAGAGAAAGAAGAATTTTATCTGAATCACTGAAATTTGATGTATGGTGGTACAGAATAAATAATATAGACTACTTTTTAAAAACATGGTTTATATATATATAAAATTTCAAATGCCTATTGCTTGCAGCTGCCATATACACTTAAGATTATTTAATTGCTAGAGAGAATATAATTGCCCTTGACATTTAATTAAAGTTATAGAGATACAGAGGTGCTAGAAAATTGCTTGGAGATGATATACTTTTTCAAAAAATTCATCTAAAAAGAGATTCATCTTCCAATTAATATCTTTAACTGATTTATTGAGAAGCACTAAATGTTAACTAAAAAAAACCAACAACATCATTTTGAAGGATAGATAAGTAGAGTAGGGTAGGGGGAATCTCAGCTGAAGAGGGAAGCTAGCCTTTGGTCACTGCTTCTTATTCAAAGAGAATGTTTTATGCTCATTACCACATGGAATAAAACTGAAGGCTGATTCAAGTTAGCATAAGCATCTTAATAAGCAAAGAAAAATTGTTTGCTATCAAGTGGTACATTCTGAAATAAACTTTGCCATGTAAACTTTCAAAGAATGGACATCACGTCATGTCCTAAGATTTGTGAGGAAGAAAGACAAGCTCCTCCAGCTTCTTCTGATGGGATGGGCATCAAATAATATTTTCAGTCACATTTAAGTCACCTTTAGAATGACTTTTTCCTCCAAGATGTTTACTTTCTTAAATCTGTGATTTCATTTGTTGACGGGACATGGGGGGGGGGGTTACCCTCCAATGGTGATTATTTAAGAAGGCACAAATTTGTAGATCAAGGCAAAACTAAAATCACACAAATTGCAAAACTTCGGTTTGCTCCAGTTTAACGATTAATAAAAATAAAATTTATAGAACATGCAAGCAAAGGCTTTGAATTTCAGTGATGGGTTAAATGAGGTGACCCTATGTGCTCTTGCTCACTAAGTCCTGCATTCTCCTCAAGGCCCTATACAAAAAATGTATGACCATTGCAGATGCTTAGTGGTATAAAATTTACATATTTTACAAATGGCATATAGATTTCTTGGTCACTTTGTACCAAATAAAATATTTTGGCAACTTTTAAAGCTTACACTTTTTGTAATTCTGTGTGTGTGTGTGTGTGTGTGTGTGTGTCCCCTTCATTCACCTTTACTATTTCAAATACTCCAGGAGAGAAAACCTTAAGGTGGTAGGAGAGATAATTAGAAAATTTGGGTGCAGGGAATGTAAGAAAGAGTCTGTGGAGCATTTCTCAACCTATCAATATGCCCAGCAGTCTCTGGTACTCCTTTCCAGAACATTTGCTCCTAGTTAAGCCAAGATTTCATGTTTCTTGACTTTTCAAATGAATTTCTGACAAGGGACACAGAATCTAGACCAACAGTTCACCATCAACCCTCATGCAATTTAGGAGCCTACACTTAAGCATCCCATTTCATAAAACTCCACATCTCTCCCCCACAGGGGAGATCTGGCTTCTCTTTTTTTCAGGTTTCCTCTTAGCCTGAAAAGTGATTCATTTTTGTAGGGAACCATGCCCAACTCATCCAGGGTGAGAATATCAAATGCAAGGAGTCCATTTTTGCTAGCAGCATTCCATTTAAAAAAGATGTGCTTCCTCAGAGCCAGTAACAGAACATGCAAAGCCAGAGTGTGTTCAGTGCCAACAGCGTGAGGCTAAATAAAAGGTGGGGTGGGGGAGGACATTGCCCAGCTGGCCCAAATTTCAACAAAGTGGGAAATTAGAAATGTCACAGTCTGGGCATTGCTGCAGGGGTGTGCGGCAGAGATGGTTAAAAGCGAGGTTGTGAACAGCCCACATAACAGATAATTCACGTTAGGGACATTTCTCTTTGACCATTTTTGGCCAAGACAGGTGCAATAAAGTAAACAAAGAGCAGAAGAGGCACATCATATTTCTATCAGATTCTAAAAAGGAAGTAGGGATGTCCTAAAAAAAAGGCTTTAAAAATAGGACATGAATGGAAACACTCTGAGCTAGCAACTACTGCTTGAATGTGTTGGGTAGCAGGACACTGGTCTATGACTAAGTCTAGTTTTTGTTTAAAGATGGGTACAAAGCACCACCATCTCTCCATAAAAAGATGTAATGGTGAAAATTCACACACCTTCTCCTTTAGAGAAGCTTCTAGTTCCCTCTTTTAGCATATGACTCTATTCCTCTGCACATGTAATTGCAAAAATACCAACCCAAATCTAGTAGTGTAGGTGTTATATGAGAAGCTTCCAAAACTCTGAGCAGTTGAATCTCAATGAATTAAGGGCGTCATACACAAGCTGTTCATTCAAGTTCAGCATGTACACTGAACCCAAGGAAAAATGTTAAACGCTGCTTACAGGGTGATCATGAATAATTTTCTACCTTGGAATGAAGCAAGCATAGTACTGGGCTGAAAAGGGTATTTACATGGAAGGCAGGAGAAACCAGGTGCAGGTCAGGAAAAGGTGTCAGGAAGGAAAACCCTTTCTTTACAGAATCTAGTTTAAAATTCAATTTCTTAAGACAATTAACATATGAAGTATGTTTAGACTTATTATTTTCTAAAGTTTTCCAGATGTACTTCTATGGATGAGATTGTAGCTCTGGAGAAAGGGGAACCCTATTTGGAATCAAATTAGGAAAAGAGGGCCAAGTCCAAGAAATGAAGTGTTTGATGTCAGGTGTATATGAGCAGAACACACTCTGATGGAGGAGTCACTATGTTAGAATACACCTGGCTTCTCTCATGAGAGGAGGGCAAGAGTTTGGTGATAAAGAAATATGGCTACATGATTAGGGAAGATCATAGATTCTCTAGTCAGAACAAGGCCATTCTAGTGCTGTCAGAGAATTTGACTTACCTATTTGACCCAATTCTTAATAGCCCAGGGCTCCACAGCAAGCAAGGTTCAAGGAGTGCAACCATAAGCTTATCAGACAGCAGCAACAAAAACCCAAAGACTGCAGAAACCTAATGAGGAACTAAGGGTCAAGGTGGCCTTTATGTATCTGAAGCACAGAAAGATTTTTCAGTGCAGGCAACAGCTTTGTGCTAGCACTTGCCATCAGGAAATTATTTCCAGAGAACAGCCTTTCTCCTCTTTATCACTGGGTGAGGCAAATAAAGATATTTCAGAGGACTCAGTGGTAGAATGCTTGTCTAGCATGTGCTAGGACCTGGGTTCAATCCCCAGTACTGCAAAAAGAAATTTTTTTTTTAGGTGATTGCTATCTACAAGGAAAAGCATTTTTCTACTCAAATTCAGGTTAAAAAATGGGTGGTGGTACCCCCTGCCCCCAGTTATCAAACTGTAGGTAAAGAGGAAGTATTCAAAGTATATAAAAAATGGCCTTTCCAATTCACAATTTGCCATTAGGATAAAGATTCAGGGGCTAAATTGTGAACCAGATTGTGTGCACACTGGAGAGTATGTAAATCAAGGAGCTGCTGAGTTGAAATCTTAGTCTCCTGAGAAGTGTGAAGATATGTGATAACACCACAAAGGATTATGGGTTATTTTTGTTCCCTTCATTTTCTTTCCATTTGACACAGAGAAGGAACATGCTGTGCGTTGGGCTGTTTAAACACAGAACAGCTGAACTTTATTATGTTTCCGTTTAATTACAGCCTTCTTAACTGGGTTATAAGTAGGGCTTCTGTTTCTGGAAGCTGCAGAGAGTCTAGCTACATAACTGTGTGAATCGTGGTCTCTTTGGAGGCACAAGGAAGTGTTTGGCAGATCCTCAGTGCAAAGGTGCAGGCTTGGGAACAAAATCTTGCTCACCACATAGTTTCTGGAAACTCAAAGTGTGGTAGGAGGAAAAGGAATGCAATGATATTAGAATAAGGTCAATTTGGAACTATGAGAATGAGGAGACTATATTCTCAGGGGGAAAAGCATGCTCAGACACTATTTCTACTTAATGAGAATTCATTAGAACATCCATAAGCTCTAAGCAGTAGGCCAGGATGTTATATACTCTGTATCTTAGTATCTGTATAGTTGTCTGAATGCACTCTGTCTATAAAGGAAACAAATCTTGACCTTTCTGGGAAGAGTCATAAGAGTATTTGCCTGGGCAAGTCCTGAACTATAATCTGAGTCTCTATTTCTATGCTGACATTATATGTTTTGTGCTTATTCTTAGCATTCATCTATAGTACACTGCTAAATCTTGAGCATTTACCAGCATTGTTCTCTCTGTGTACCTGTATGTTAGCTACTTAGGTATGGTGAAAGGGAAGAAAGAGGTGAGAATTTTCATAGCCAAAGACAAATAAGCATAAAAGCTTGAAAGCCAGAATGAAACATCTGAATATAATAAAGAAAACAATAGGTGTTCAGAGAAAGGGAAAGATATTGTCAGCAGATTGAAAAAAAATAACTCTGACGGATTGGAAAGATTTTCACAAGTGGGATTTGGTGGATGGGAGGCCGTATCGGTATTGAAAGCAACCAGCACCTGGGGAAATGATTTTGCTTCTAAGGTGAAATTAAGACTTGGTGCTTCAAGATGTTGTTAGCTAGATGTGGGGATGGAAACAAAATTATGTGCTGTTTGGGCATCTGGCCCAGTAAGCTCAATTTGTAAAAGAAGCTTGGCTAGATGTTACCAGATTTACAGTGAAATCTCTGTGATAGAAGAATCCAGAACAGAGGGACAACCCTATAAGTCTTCATTAAAATAACTACTATGAAGAGTGCATTTAGAAACACAAAAATGAAGACATATAAAAACTAATGCCATGTTCTTGGATTTATAGTTGGACAGCCGAAAGAGACTCCTTCCAGGGTGGGCTCTCATTTATAAACTACCCTTCTCTTCTTAGATCAGTGATGTTCCCATTTTGTTAAAGATGCTTAGGTTGCTATGAGAATACAGTGCAAATTTGCTCCCGGATTAATCACAAGAGCTTTTGGTAGAATTAACATATTGGCTGCCTGGGGCATCTTACCAGTCACCAGCAGTCTCTATAATGGACGCAACATGGTAGATATCAACAGAAGCATTGGTGGGAGGAAGGAAGGAGGAGACATGAACCTTGATCTTAAGGGTTAAGAATGAAGATAGGATAAGCACAAATGAAAACATGCAACAGCACAATAATGCTGATGTAAAAAGAAAAAAAAAACCTTTCAAGTAACGTTATATGCAATACTGGCTAGGCATGCTTATCTACATACAAATACACATGTAGGAATGCTGAAAAACTGCAAACCTGACCTGGATAACTGGGGTGAGGTGGCTGGTCAGAGTGAACATCAGAGAAAGGTGTCTTGTAAGATTTCTAAAGTGGCTTATAACCAAGGGCATTCTGGCACATGTGGGTAGTAGGTAGGATGTGCTGTGGGTCAGGAGGTTGCATGCATGGATCATGCAAAGGAGAGAAGGGAGATAGGTAGGAAGGGTGCTTGCAAACTAGAGTGTGAAAGGGAAGGGAGATAAATCAGTGGCTGAAGACAGAGAACATCTCATTCCACCACTCAGGACAGCATATTGGGCATTCTATTTCCTGTTTGGTTTCTACTATACTCTTCTCTCAGCTATTTCAAAGAAATTATTATTGCCCACGTTCTCAGAGACCCAGTACCAGGCATACATGTTGAAACTGAAATGCATTTTCTGTGACTCTGAAGGGAGGTGGCTTCACAGTCAACAGACAACTCAGTGATGACATATGCAACCCTTTGCTCCACTAGGAAAGAAGTGGCATCAGGCATTACCTCAGTGAGCTGAAAAACACTGAGAAGATAAAGTAGTGGGTCATGGATCAGAAGAGTTTCATTTGAACTATGTTCCATTTAAAATATGTGAAGCAGAGAAGAAGAAGAAGGAATTGAGATCTTGGTATGACAATGGTCATGCGCCAGGATGGTGTGCCTAATGTCAATTAAGTAAGACAAAGGCATTCTACAGTAGTTCCACAAATTGAAATGTGTAGAAAATGAGCTCTTTCTTTTGGGGAGTTTAGAGGACTCTCTATTGAGGTTTGATAGGGAGCCATGAAGCATTCTTTTTTGTGTGTGTGTGCCTCTATGAAACAGATGTGCAACATCCTAAATGCTTTCCCCAGACTTAGCCATCCTGGAAATAAGGCAGATTCCTGCCCATCCTGTCCAGGCAGTGACATGTGGAAGGAAATGATTCCCCCAGACCAGCTCTCTCCTGGATTCTCTGCCTCCCACAGAGAGGCGTGGGAAGTGAGCTTAAGCTCAGCACTGTGTCAGATCTGGGCAGGCGCATACTCTTCCCTTTCCCCCTGAGCTACAGCCCATTTTGTTTCCCAGTCCTGGGCACTCATTTCCTCTCCAGCTCCTCTCCCTGCCGGTTTATGGAGGACTGCAGTGCTGTTTTGCCCTTTCCTTTTGCAGCCTGGCGTGCTTGCTTGCTTGCTTTCAAGGAATTTAAAGGTTGGCTTCCAAGGTCTATCCCACATGCTTCCATCTGCTTTCTCTATTCAGCTTGTGCAAGAGGCTTACTGGTTATATATCTAGGTTCCATTTCCTGCCCTTCCTTTTGTGGACAGCAGCCAGGGGACTCTCCTAATGGGGCTTTTTGGTCTGTGAATGGCACTACTGCTGCAAAACAGAGGGGCTGGAATACATTTTAATTTATTTTTCAATTGGAAAAGGCCCAGTTAAATAAACCAACCTACAAAAAGATAAAAACAAAACAACAAAAAGCCCACATACCTCAAAAGAAAAGGAAAAAAGTCAAAACAACTCCCCCCAGCCCAAAACCCGATCAAACCTCAAACAAAAGAGTCATTGGCTACGAGTAATGCAATAGCTGTTAGAGGCATGTATGAAATCTGTGGGCTGCACTTCAGCCTGTCACAGGCAGTTATGAAAGATGTAATTCAATTTGCTTCAAAAAAAAAAAAACCCATAAAAGGCAGATTGGATAGCTGTATTTTAGCAAATGTGTTTGCACTAAGGGTACCTTCTGTTGAACAGTTCTGCCCACAAGCTGTCTGTAGAATATAGAACATCTCTCGTGCATGCTTGCCACCTTGAAGCAGGGCAGTCGGGAGCAGAAAAAAAAAGAACAGAATGCAGAAAAAAGGTGAAGAAAAAGAGAGAAATGAAGGACAGCAAGTCTAGTACCATCAATACATTTAGAAATGAGATTAGCCAAGTGTGACAATAGAATTTAAATGACACACAGAAAGACATTAAGATCGCAGTAAATAACATACTATGGAAAATTCAGCCAGAGAGCACTTTCTGTTCAGCTTAGCTACAGAGTCAGAACGAAAGCACAGGTTGATTATTCATTTTACTGGCTCTTTTGCATTCCAGCACTATAGATCTTTTCATCTTAACACTAATTGTTAGTTTTTCTTTTTCTTTTCTTTTCTTTTTTTTTTTTTTAACTTTGGCTAATTGTTCTCAACAGTTAATCACATTGCCTGAAAGTACTCTGGAGGACTTGAACTTACCGACTATGTCAAACCACAGAGGGGTGTTAGCTGGCTGCACAGACACCACCCCCACAATCTCTGTTACTCTATCACTTTCCATGACTGTGAAGTTATAAAATGGCTCGTCGAAGGTCAACGGTACAGGTGAAGGGGGTGGTTTCTTAATCCATTCAATGTGCAGGCGGGCTGTGGAGGATTTCTGTGGGCGGCCATTGTCTACGGCCTTGATCTACACACACAAAAAGAACACAGGAAGATGTCTTAAGGCTCCAATTATAGGGAAGGTTAGATCTGCTGCTCACATGGTAGTGGGTCAAGAGTGCATCTTTAGGTCAGTGCTAGCAAATGGAAGAAAAGAGTGGAGAGCTGGGGAGAGTGGACTCTGGAATAGGGAGGGGCAGTGTGGTTGGGGAGAATCACCCTACACTTGCAGAGGCTGGTCTGAATTACTACCAACTTTCCAGATACAGAAACCTTGAAAAACAGATGTTGTACTTACAGTTTATAGTGTTTTATGGGCACCGATGACAGTTTATATGAATAAGAATAGTTAACTTGATTCCTCATCGCATGACTCTAAACCTCACCTCCAGTGATGAGACTTGAAAGGGAATAGGTGCATTATGAATCTCTAAGTATAAAAGATGTGTGTGCATGTGTGTGTGCACACATGGTCCTGTTTTGTGGCCCCTTCTTTCTATTTATTGTAGAGACACACTCTGCTTATACAGGGCCCTGAAGGATGATGGAGATAGGCATGGGGAAGGCCTTAGCCTAGCTGTCTTTGAGGCCCTTTACTTATGAAAGTCATGAAGTAGTGAAGGAGAACTCTCTTGGTGGCAGCCTGGGCTCCAGGAGGCTATGGTAAAATGCTATGGTGTCCTGGACTCAAATAGGAGGGTCAAAAAGTTCAATGAGCAATAGGAAACTAAACACTAGCAACAAGAAACAAAAACTAAATAGATAAAATAAGTGTTTAAAAAGGATTTCAAATACTGTATTTAAAGGTAACATTTATGAGCCAGTCATGATGGCACATGCCTATAATCCCAGTACTTGGGAGGCTGAGACAGGTAGATCACAGGTTTGAGGCCAGCCTCAGCAACTTGGCAAGAACCTTAGTGACTTAGTGAGACTGTGTTTCAAAATAAAAAATAAAATAGGGTTGGGGATAGTTAACTCTTTCTCTCTCTCTCTCTTTCTCTCTCTCTCTCTCTCTCTCTCTCTCTCTCTCTCTCTCGCACACAGATACATACACACGCACACACGCACCCAACAAGTAGAAAACACTAGCAACACAAAAACAAAAATAAGTAAATACATAAAATAAAAATAAAGTTATGGGCACACAAACTATAATGATGGCCTTTGAAGACAGCAGCAATGCAAAGCACCCTCATGATATATGTTCATGGATGATTGCATTGCCTAGAAAATCCCTCTGGGATGGAGATGATATATATCATCTCAGGATCCCTAGGAGCTGACACAGATTTGAGTACAATTTCTTTTCTTTTTTGAGGAGGATGCTCTCAGGAGAAAGGGAACAAAATCAGGATGGGCAGGGGAAAAGGTGCTAAGCAGAGATATGATTGTGGCTGATCTTAGGGATCTCATTGGGAACTCTGAATCATGATTTACACTATAGATTTGGATCCATTTCCAGGCCAGCAGTTTGGACTTTTGTATTTGGGTGTCAATAAGCTCCTGGTTGTGGGATGCTGGGGCATGGGTAGAAGTGTGGAAACTTGGAAACTAAAGAACCAGCCAAGGATGATGTTCTGGATAAGGGGGAAACCATGAGCCCTTAGGAATCAGCCCTCACAGCAGGTGAGGGATAGATGAACCCTGGGCAGGCACCAGAAGTGTCCATTAGAGTCTATCCAGTCCTCAAAGATTCTCAAGCTACAAGTGTCATGTCTAATTTCAGACCTCAGAATGAAAACAGATCAAGGGACTCAGACCATCCTTTTCCATAATAAAGGACTAACTATAGCAGAAAAGGCTAAGGACAAAGAAAAGGGTGGTGGATGGTGCCAACTCTTCACAGTTCTTGGAACCTTTGAAAGTGGCTACTGCTTATGCAGTTCATGCCTAAAGTGGTTGGGGTGGGAGGAGCACACAAGTGCATTAGATTTGGGAACTAAAGTTTCTACTTGAAGTCGCACTTGGGTTTGCATTTATTTTTAATTTTCTAACTTAATGAAAAATTTAGTCACTATTTACTTGAGTTTTTCACTTTTGACAAAATAAACACAGCTGTGATTTGTGTCTCACAGATCACACAGCTAAATTCATGTTCTATCACATTGTCAACAATAACAAAATTTGCTTTTTTGGGGGAGTCTTCTGGACACATTGAGGGATATGTTTAACGGTAGGTGGGATATGTTACTCTGCTAGTCCTCTATCCTAGTTTAGATCTATGTTCTTTGAAAAATGTTCCTTGAAAGTGATTAAGGGATCCAAGAAATATACATGAATAAGAAAGTCATCCCCTCTCCCATCAGCACTGCTGGAATTCAGAAGACCTTACCGTTAAAATGTCATAACTCCCTGCTGTAAATTGCTTTCTGGAAGAAACCATGCCAGTTTTAGGGTCAATAAAAAACTTTCCATCATCATTCCCATCCACGATACTGTAGGAGATTTCTGCATTAGGGCCCTCATCTCTGTCAAATGCAAAGGCCCTGTAGATGGGTTCTCCCCTCTTCTTTCGGTCACGCTCTGGCAGCTTGATCTGGTAGACCTTCTCAGGGAACTGGGGCTTGTTGTCATTTTCATCCAGAACCTGAACCACCACCCAAATGGTCGATTGCTTTGGAGAAGGACCACCATCAGTCACAGTCACCTGAGTTTGGAAAGAGAAAGCATGACACAATATAAAGATAAATGCTATTTTTACCAGTTGTCCCACAGCCACACGACAAAGATGGATTTTGTACACTAGGGCATTCAACCTTTCTTGTCCCTGTGCTTTATATCATATGTGTAATGTTTTCACAGTTCACTACCGTTATGGTTAGATATAAAATGGCCCCTTGATGAGCTCATAAATTGGTGTTTGGAGATGATGTAATTGAGTCTTGAGGATTGTAATCCCAGAAGTGGATAAGTCTGTTGTAATGAATTTACCTGGGTGGTACCTGGTAGGCCAGTAGGGTGTGGCTGAGGTGGGTCCCTGGGGATGTGACCTTGGGGCTTATATAAAGGATTCCTCCTCCTTCTGCTCACTCTCTTGCTTCTGGCCTTTGTGATATGAGAAGTATAGCCCATGTACTCTCCTTCAGCCTCCTGCCACTGTACCCTGAGATCCCCAGTCCCCAGGCTCACATGGACAGAGCCAGACACTGTAAGAAAATTAATCTTGTTTCCTCTAAGTTGTGTGGCCAGATATTTAGACTATGGCTGCAAAAATGCTGATGGATACATTCATGCATAAAAGGGAAGAATGTCCCAAACTCAGTAATGGAAATCATATTGAAAGACTAATAGGAAAGCAGGGTTGTTTTAGTCTGCTATAATATCAAATTACCATAGGCTGGTGGCTTTTAAAAACAGAACTCTTTTCCACAGTTGCAGAGATTGGGAAGACCAAAAGCAAGGTAACAGTGGTATCTGGGGAGCTCCTGGCTTTCTGAAATCTTTTTTATTTATGAAGACACTAATTTCATTCATGAGAGAAGATCCTTCATCACCTAATTACTTCCTAAAGGTCGACCTTCTAATAGCATCACCCTGTGGATTAGGTTTTAGTCTGTAAATCTGAGGGGCTACAGGGCAGGGGGCTCAAACATTCAAACCATACAAGGACTAGTTGTGTTGTAGAAAGGGATATGAAATAGGACTGATGTTACAAAATATGCTAGTTTATATAGTCTTAGCAAATCTAAAATATGCACTCCCAATAGATACAAAAAGGAATAAAACCATTATTACATGTTGACCTACGAGTGTTTCTTGTAATCCATGGACAATGCTATAACCATCCAAATTCTGCTAGTACTCATTTTCTTTGCTTCTTTTACACCTTGCTATGAGCCCATTGCATCCTCTCAAAACTCATATGTTGAAGCTTTAAATGTCTCCTCATGTCACTGTGTTGGAAATGGGGCATTTAGAGAAGTGATTACACAAGGATGGAGTACTGATCTGAAAGAACTGGAGCCCTTATAAAAGAAAAGACACCAGACATGCCCATCTCTCTCTGGCATGAAAGCACACAACTAGAAAGTGTCTGTCTACAAGATAGGAAGAGATCCCTTACCAGAAACTAAACCCTCCAGAACTTTGACCTTGGACTTCCCAATCTCCATGTTATATATTGAAACCTGATATTAAGAGGTGGGGCCTTTAAGTGGCAATTAGGTCATGAGGGTTTCATGAATGTAATTAGTGTCCTTATTAGCCAATCACAGGAAAGTGAAGGGTCATATGTTTTCTCTCATATGTGGAAGCTAGGGAGTAATTAGGATACAAGAGGGACTTTAGATAAGGGAGGAGAAACCCCAGTGGAGTGAGGGAGGTGGTCTAGGGGAGGGTGTGTGGCGGGGAGAGAATTAATGAAGGAAACACTTCCATTAACATCACGTGCATATGTGAGAATACCAATGCCAATCTCCAGATCATGTATGGGGAAAGGGGAAAGTAGGAAGAGAGCAGGGGGAAAACTCACTAATTGTTCTGTGCATGCATGTCACTATCACTGTGAACTACATTATGATGCGAGATTACAATGCACTAATAAAAGTATTTTAGAAAATAAAAGAGGCTAAGGGGATTTGTGGTCCCCTTTTGGCATGTGAGAATATAGCCAGAAAGTGTCATCTACGAAGAATACATCCTCACCAGACATTAAATTATTTGGTGTTGCTTTGATCTTGGACTTTTAAACCTCTAGAACTCTGAGTAGCAAATATCTGTTTAGGAATTATTCAGTCTAAGGTATTTTGTCAGAGTCACAGGAACAGACTTAAACACTCCAGAACTGTGAGAAACAAATGTCTATCATCAAGAAACCTGGGCCTTGGTATTTTATAATAGCAATGTGAGTAGACGAGCACACATCTTCATGCAAAATTTGCAATTTTTATTTGTCTCTGTCTGTCTGAGATACAGTATGATGTGAGACTACATTGCAAAAATAAAAGTATATATAAATAAAAAAATAAATTGCCAGTGAGCAAAAGGAAAACTGCAAAATACACTTCACAACTTAGGTGGCTAAATTTAAGTAAAGGCTTTTTACCAGTCACACAACAATTTTTTTTTCTGCTCTGGGAAATAGGGCAGTGGATGCCCCTTTCCTTGTCTCTGTCATGCTATTCTCAAGTCTGTGGAAGTTGAGAGAAAGGAAAGTAATGAAGAGCAGATAAATAATTTTCGTGGGAGATACAAAAATCTTTTAGTGTGGATAATTTTCTTGTTGGTCATAGTGATAGTAATCACTATAATATTAACACATAGTTTATAAAGCATGCTTTCACGTATTATCTTCTCCTCCTTCCAAAATATCCTCTTCAGTTCTGATGTGAAAACAGAGGCTTAATGATCTGTAGTTAAGGTGTTGAACTTTTGGTGGTTCCTAATATTATTTAGATACAAAAACCTGAAAAAAAAGCCTAGATTTGATCTTTAAATCATTACGTTGAGTAACACAGTTTATTATTTAAGTATGTGTATTTGGAGGCTTGAAGGAATGTAAAAATGCACTCAGTATCAATAGGAGAATAATAATAAATTAGCATGCTTGGTCAGCCATTTTTTCACCAAATAAAGAAACCTGGTAGGAGTAATTGAAACAACACCAAAAAGGCTTAAATGTGGGAAAACAAATTTTATATTTTTTCAAAATGGATGACAATCTAGTTTCTCTTACAAGTTGTCTAGAAGGGTAGCTTTAATAGATGCAAGATAAATTTTCATAGGAGTTCTTGCTTTCTTTGAAAAATCAATCAAGTTTCCTTCCAAGGTTATTTTCCCAATTGGTTTGCTGTGTTTCACAAAAGAACCACTCAGGGCCAATATGTACCAGGGCTGGATTTTGACTTGAGCTATTTCCGAGACATGCTGAGTTCTGAAGAGGCACGTTCTGCTGCTGCTGAACACAAATGTTATACTCCCAGGTGAGCTGTGTTGACCAAAACACATTGATTTCTTGGCTGCTCAACCACACTGCCTCTCTTTTATTTTTGAACATCCCCTTTCCAAATCTAGGCAGCTCTCACTGTCTTCACCATGCACAAAACTACCTCCTTGTTGCTTGTCAATAAATACCCTTCAATGGGCTCTGAGGCCAGGTAGCTGCTGAGAAAGGGGAGATACTGCTTACTGGCGGACATGCTGCTTACAAAAATGCTCTAATGGAGCACACCTGGATGTACAAGCCCAGGCCCTCAAGGAATCTGACTGCAGGAGGGAAGCATGGTAGCTGCACAGGTTTATGAAGATGCTACCAGGTTTAGCGAGGGCAGCAGAGTCACCTACATCACCACCTCACCTCAAGCATCCAACTCTCTGATGCCCTCAGGACACAAGGGCATCCTTCACGTGCTAACACACTCTATGCTGGAGTGCTCTCCCTATCCGTTAACTTGTCCTTTAGGCCCAGCTGACATGTCACTTCTTCAGGGTGCCACTTGTAGCTTCACAGGTCAAGTGATAATGCGCATTTTTGTATATGTGGTACTAGGGGTGGAACCAAGAGCATTCTACCTCCAAGCTACATCCTAGCCCTTTTTAAAAATTTTTGAGATAGGGTCCTTCTAAGTTGCTGAGTTGCAGGCCCTGAACCTGCAATCCTCCTGTCTCAGTCTCACAAGTACTGGGATTACAGGCAGGTGTCACCACACCCAGCTGATAGGATACTTTTAAATACTTGTCTATTGTAGCCCTTACCATTGTGGAAATGCATTAAGTACATGATTCCCCACCTAAGTTGATATGTTGCTTAAGAGCAAAGACAAACTTTTTCTTCATTGCTCTCCTTTTGTGTCCACATAGAATATGTTCTACAAATACTTATTTAATGAATTGGTCTCTAATTCAGGTCCTACTTGGACAATCTCTTTAGACAACACAGTATCACCTTGTAAAATATTCTGAGATCATTTCAGGCCCTTTACAACATAGCTCAAGCTGCTTATCCTACTTTTTGTCAATTACATCTGCCTTCTTTCTCATGGCTCTAACTACTACCTATATATTGATAATTCACCAATGTGTATCTCTTATCCCTGCTTTCCAGAACAGCATGTTTGACTACTCGTGAGTAGTCCACTTTCTGGACCTCTCATGGACACCTCAGCACTCCAGAGGAAACAATGTGAAATCATTGACTTTTAATCTCCTCCTCTTTTCATGGACTCATTGAATGACACTCTTGGCCACTCACACACCAGCACACACCGAATCCTGGGCATGTACCTAGATTCTCCCTATAACTAACTGTCCATATCTAGTCAAACTTGGAGCTCAGCAAGTACCTCATGTGCCCCACAGCCCCCACACACTGATCTCTTCTGCCACACTGCCTTGGAATTAAGTTCATTCTCATCTTGCTTGGATGGCTACAGTAGCCTTCTGGTCTCGCCATCTCTAAATTTTGCCTTTGTTGTACTGTTTTATTTCTTCTTCAAGAATCTGATAATGTCACTGACCAGCATAACACTCCTCAGGAGCTCCTGGAGGTTCTGGCTGGCCCAATTACCATCATGCACTCTTTGCCCCCTTCCTACTTCTGTGTTCAGTTACATGGGCCATCCCTCTCTGTTATGCTCTTAGAACTCCATTCCATGGACCTGACATTTGTCATCAAGGGCTGCTGTATCCTGGGGATACACCTGACTCATTCCAAAAGCTTCAGTTCAAAGACTTCTGGGGTGACAGTCCCTCCCCCCTGCAGACAGATGTGGGTGTCCTCACCATGTTCCCACTCTACCATATCATAGTTCTAGGACACTAATCTTCATCCTGCATTTTAAGTGTCTCTTTGCTTCTTGATCTCCAGTCAGTCATTTTAGACTGTGAAGAACTAGAGTTCAGGGACTGTCTCTTAGTCATTATTATGTTCTGGCAACTGGTATACTCTAAGTGCCAAATTAATGCTATCAAATGAAGTCAAGAACTAATTTACCTAAAACTCCTCCCTATGATAATAAATAAAAGGAGCATTCTGACACCAGAGGGTCTCTGTATATTAGGATATGGATATGGAATGTCCTCCAGATAAGCTCATGGGTTAGCAATGGAGACATGTTTAGAGGTGAAATAACTGAGCTAAGGCTATAATCTTATTAGTGTATTAAGCCACCGAGAGATTAATCATTTGAAAGAACTTACTGGGTGTTAACTGTAGGCAGGTAGGGCATGGTTGGAAGAGATGCATCTTTGGGGACATGGCCTTGAGGATTTATCTGTCTCTGGCCACTTCCTGTCTTTCTCTCCCTCTCCCCCTCCCCCTCCCCCTCCCCTCTCCCTCTTCCCTTTTTCCTTTTCCCTCTTCCCTCTTTCCTCTTCTATTTTCTCTCTCCCTCTTCCCTCTTCCCTCTTCCCTCTCCCTCTCCCCTCCATGGCTTCCTTCCTGAGTAGTTCTCCTCTGCCATGCCTGCCACCACAAGGCTTCTGCCTTGGAGCCACTGACCAGGGACTGAACCTCTGAAACCATGAGTCAAATAAGCCTTTCCTCCTCTAAGTTTTTTTTTTTTTTTTTTGTCAGATATTTTGATTACAAAGAGAGAAAAGCTAGCTAATATCCTGCAAGAATTGAACATACAATCTCCCAAAGGCTTCTAACTATATGATTCTATGAGTGGGAGTCAGGTGCAGGCAGGTGCAGCTTTAACCCTGCACGCTGGAGTTTTTAGCCACTTTATACCGCTGCTGAGAATGCGACCAAGTGCAAAATTATGCAAGATGATTTTAACCACTTCTCAAACTGTGCTTACCTTTGTGGTCATTTATCCACAATCTACTGAAATGATTGACTCATGGGCTTAGTTGCTTCAGTACACGGTGTGCTCCTCCAAGGCAGGGACCCTGTCTTTTCAACTCAGTCCTAGAACCTAGTGTACTCTCCATAATTGGTTGCTAAAGTGTGTTTCTAACCTCAAATTTTAATTTCTATTATTATTTCTCTAAATCCCCTCACCTCCCCTGCTAAGTTTGTACCTGGAATTCTAATCATCAATGATTTTTTCCATATTCTCAGACTTTATATGTCAAGCTGTCCTAGGCCTCAACGCACCCATTGGAATTAGCCCATAAAGAAGGAGTAGCTGTGCTGGAGATTGAAGAAAAATTTACTGGAATAAATGACAATCACCCCCTCCTCTGCATCATTTTAAATTAATGGTGCAAGGACTGAGCCATTGTTTACCACTGATCCATGCATACTATTGCTCTGCCACAACCTGACAAGAGAATGTGGCCATGCTAACCTCGATTTTCTGCTCTTATAGCTAATCAATAATCAGGGTCCTAACAATTAATCAAAGGCTGGAAGAGTAACTTTTTTTTAGGCACTAACAGTTAACACCTAACAAAGGGGAGCACAAACAGTTCAGTACTGCTGAAAATATGGGGAAGCCTATTTCATTGCTTTTTGATGCCTTTGTGGCCTGCAAAAATACCCAACATGCGGCCCCATGGATCACAATGACACAGTTACAAATAGGGCCAGGTTTTGAAGTCTATTCCTGGAAGATGCAAGAGATTTATAGGACCAAAAATACATGGATATTCAGAAATCTGTAGTTATGGCACCTGGTAGAAGGCCATCTTTCTTATTCACCCAAGTTAACTGATGTATTTATACCTCTTGTCTTTCCCTCCAGTAGAATTTAAATATATAAGCTGCCTGAGAGCACAGACTTTTAATTTTGTCCCCTGCATTATTTGTAGTTATTACAAGAGTATTTAAGAATATATTCAATATTTCTGACCTGGAAAGTTCAAACCTAACACTCTTCAACCATGAATTCACCAAAAATGGCTATTTCTAGGATATTGTATTTAAAGTTATACATTTTGCTGCAGGGATTACATACACTCACCCTGTTTTATATTTGTCCTTGATACTTTGTCATTATCTGATATTATATACTTAGCTTATGTACTTACTTATTACATATCTGCCTCTACTAGAATAAAAGCTCCATAAAATATAGATTTTCATCTATTCAGTTCATAGGTATATCCCTAGCATAAAAGTGACAAATAAAAATTGTATATATAGTTAAAAATGTATATACTTTAATCAACATCTTCGTACTCCTAACAACCCCCACCCTATCTTGCACAGTATCTAGTCTCTGCCTACCACCATTCTACTGTTCTAAAACTTCCATAAAAACCTGAAAGATACTTAAAACAGATTGAAAAACTCTAATTCTTATAATTATAACTAAAAGACTAATTCATATAATTATTATTCATTATACTGTTTGTAACTTTCAGGATATTTTCCCAAATACTTGCTTCCTTTGTCAAGTCTGATGGCCCAGTCAGAGTAACCTGAGCAAAAGGCCTCCACTGTCCATGAGAAAGCTCTTATCTATGGACTCAGTTCCTTGCTGTGATTGCTTTGGGCAGCAGCCATGTGACACAGCTGAGTGATAATGAAAGAAGTAAGCCACTTGGGTCTGATCCTATAGAAATCAATAAACTATAAGTGGATATTTTCCTTTTAGGGCCCAAAGTGCAAACTTTTTTTATTTGTCCTTGAATGTGATCTTATGGAAATTGTGAGCAGGGCGTGGTGGTGCATGCTTGTTATCCCAGTACTTGGGAGGCTGAAACCACAGGATCCAGGTTTGTGGCCAGCCTTAGCTACTTAGTGAGGCTCTCTGCAACTTAGTGAGACTCTGTTTCAAAATAAAGAATAAAAATAGGACTGGGGGTGTAGCTTGGAAGTAGAATGCCCCTGGGTCCAGTCCCAGGTACTGAAAAAAAATGTGGTTCTCTATTCTAGGGTGTTGGGATAATGATAACAGATACCATGGTACCATGTGTTACTAGTTTCCATACATAAAGCACTCACTATGAGAAGCTCAGACCATATGTTTTATTATTATTATTATTATTATTATTATTATTATTATTATTATTATTATTGCTGGGGATTGAACCCAGGGGCATCTACCTCCAAACTACACCTTCAGATCTATTTTATTTTTTATTTGGAAATGCGGTCTTGCTAAATTGCTTAACCCTAACCCTAACCCTCGAATCTGTGATCCTTCTGTCTTAGCCGCTTAAGTACCAGGATTACGGGAACATGCCACTATGCCTGGTGAGATGGGTACTATTATTACATCTATCAGACAGGTAAGGAAAGTGAATTCAAGAGATTGTCCACATCTCATAAATGGTTGAGGCTTGTTTTAAGTATGGCAGCTTGGTTCTAAACCAGGGGTGGTACATGTCTGTAATCCCAGTACTTGGGTGGCTAAGATAAGATCTCAAGTCTGAAGCTAGCCTCAACAACTTGGCAAGACCCTTAGCAACTTAGTAAGACCATGTTCCAAAATTAATAGGGCTAGGGGTGTAGCTCAGAGATAAAATGCCCTTGAGTTCAATCCCAAGTACCCCTCCCCCCAAAAAAAAGTCCAGATATCAGTGAACTGTTAGCCTAGGGCCAAATCTGGCAGTTTTATAAATAAAGTTTTACTGGGGCAAGGCCATGGCCATCCATTAACATATGATCTGTGACATGACATTCCAAATGGAAAATCCCACCCCAGACCTATCTCTTGTGATGGGTTGCAGTCCCAAAACATTTCTGGTCCCAAGCATTTTGGACAAAGGATATTCTACCTGCATTGATGTCACATATATGCCAGCTTTGTCCAAGCCTCTGCTTGATAATATATCTAAGACTGTCATTGTTTTTCAGAGAACCCTGTAAGATCTTGCCCCCTCCTTTTTTTCCCATTGTACTGGGGATTGAACCCAGGGGCATTCTACTTCCAAGTCACACCTCCAGTCCAATTTTATTTTTTATTTTGAAACAGGGTCTCACTAAGTTTCTGAGGGTCTTGCTAAGTTGTTGAGACTGGCTTTGAATCTGCAATCCTCCTGTCTCAGCTTCCCAAGGACTAGGATTACAGGCCTGTGCCACTGTGCCTGGTCATTGCCATTTCTTTCCATGGCTGCAGACAAGGAGGCTCTGAAGTTAAGTAACTTACACAAGGCCACTCTGTCAGTAAGGATGTGGGTCTGCACTCAAGTGTTTGGCATCACTGCTCCTGCTCTTTTCCCTACTCTGCACACTGATGGAGCAGCATCTGCTAACCATATGTTCAAAACTCCCTCCCTAAGTATGGCTCTGGATCAACATCTTGCTCTTAGTTGTGCTTCTAGAAGCCCTTTTTCCTACTTTGATAATTAGGACCATCTTTGGCTTTCTCAGTCTTTGGGTGCTGGATTGTAGAGCACCACTGCCACTTCTTTCAGCACCCCCAGTCTTGAGACCCAAATTTACTGAGTGAAGCTTGATCCTCATCTACTGTTTTGTTGCCTTGCTAAATCTTCAGTACTCTCTCACAAAATTTACTCTGCCTTTTGGGCACAAAAATAATTTTCCCTGACTTTGGAAATGACCAGTAGGGGTGGGAGAGATAGCATGATCTTAGTTTTTCTATGTTATCTCCTATTTATCAAAAACTCCCTGTTATCCCTGTATAGAGACTCTTCTAAGGTATAGAAAGGTATAGGAAAATGGGACTCTACCTGGTCTGGAGTCTGTGTTCCTAACTACCACCTATACTGCCTCTCACCAGAATGCTCAACCAACCAGTGGTCATGGCTACAACCTCTGAACACAGCTCAATCATATCCTTTCATTGGCCTCAGCATTGTCATTTCATAATGTACTGGGCAAGGAAGACAAGTATGTGACTTGTGGGTAGTGGTCACTATAACCTGCCAGCTGTACCTGGAGGGCAAGATAAACATCACTGGTTTTTCTGTTCATACTGAGGATGAAATGTGGCCTCAGACTCTTCCAAGATGGAGTTCTCTGCACAGCTGTCAATACCAATCAATGCACCACTATCCAGGCTGAAACTCTTCATTCTATGTGTAATACTCCAAATACTAAGTATCTTTGCAATCATACTTGGCTGTCATGTGCCTTCTCCCTATCCTTACAATATCTCTTCTTTCCCAGTACTCTGTGCCTTCATTCTGATCCTCTGGAATCCCATGAGTGAGTTTAGTACCTACTACTCTCCTAAAGAAGAAGACAAATCTTAAAAGAGATTTATTTCACTCCCCCTTCTCTTTATCAAAAGTCTCAGGTCCTAGATGATAAGTTCTTAACAAGGAAGAAATATAAAGATAAAGCCATTTAAACCAAGGCAGAACATCCAAACACACGTGGCAAGTAGGTTTCAGATGTGCTACAATATTGATGCTCTTAGATCTTGGGTAGATGAGTGTGTTCTAAATGGAGGGACTATTAGATTAGTCACCTCTAGCTGTGGTTAGCCTTTCCTTTTCCTTAAAGGTATTGAACAGATAGCACTTTGTGCATCACAATGAACAAAAACTTGGAAAAACCTAAGATAAGTTACTAATCATATAAGTATGTTACCCTTTTTGTGGATATGATTACATTTACAAAAAGTTCTATAGGGGTTTTTTTGCTGGATACAAAAGACAACCTTTCCATGGATAGAATTTTACATGCTATGGCTGTTGAAAATCAATTCTGGTGAGGATGCCCATCTATTTTCACAATTTACTTATAAGATGGGTCGTAGATAGTGCAGCCTTCACCAGTTATGTGTGGTTAGCATACAGGTATGGAGATGGATGATGAGACCACTGCTGAGCATTTTCCCACTCCTACCTTGTTCTCTTATGCACACGAGAAACTTCAGGGTAAAGAGAAACTGACTTTCCTTACCTCTATTATATTCAGGAATCCATTAGATACTAGGGGAACTCAAGAGTAAATGGGAGCTTAGATATCATTCTGGTTCAATTCACTCATTTTGATGAGGAAACTGAAGTTCAGATAGATGAGCTTCTTAGCCTGACATCATCTTACTAGAAGTAACCTCAATCTTTTTAAAAAATTGGTGCCGCAATTCCAAGCTGGCTTCAAATGCAGCATGCATTCATAAATTCATGTAAATTCAGATGTGTGTATGTATGTGTGTGTGTGTGTGTGTGTGTGTGTGTGTGTGTGTATTGTTTTGTTCTTCAATATTTTAGAGGTTTTAATTTAGATATTATCCAGAGTGCTAAGATCTTAAAAATGAACTACTTTAGAGTAGTTCTATTTACTCTCTACTTTTTATCTTTAAAATGTTTCACAAACATTAAATACTTAATCCTCCCAAGATAACAAAGAGGTTGAAAGCAACTTTATCTCCTCTTCACAGGTGGAGAAACAGAGAAATGACCTTCTCAAAGAATACTCAGGAGTGGATCTAAAGGCTGGGGCTAGAATACAGAGCTTTCTGCCTATGAGCTCATAGTATTGCATTCCTGAGAAGACAAGTGCTTTCTGCTATTTCTGCAAAGAAAACTATAAGCAAACAGTAAATTAAAGGGTAAGTCTCAAAGGAGCAGAAGCTCTTGTAGATAAACTTCCTGAAAGGTGAAATCATTGAACTAAAGTTAACCTGCACTATCTCCCCACATTTTCAATGACAAAAAAGGCAGCATTAAACTATCTGCTCTTGGTTTCATGACATATGATTTTTCTTATTTGACTTATAATTTGGCATGAAAAAACCAAGTGAAGATGGGAGATGTTCCAGTCACTCAATACTCTGCTTTCCCCAGTCTATGTGGCAACTTTCTAGGTTCAGTTAAGGGATATATCCTCTGTGGACTTTAGAAAATGCACATCCCTGCTGATATTTCAGAAAATGTGTTTAAATATATATGTATGTATGTATGTATATGTGCATACACACACACACACACACACACACACACACTACAGATTGAATCCTGGGGCATTCTTCTCCATGCTGTACACCCAGCCTTATATATTTTTTTAAATATTGAAATAGGATCTGATTAAATTGCTGAGGCTGGCCATGAACCTGCAATTCTCCTGTCTCAGCCTCCCAAGTACTGGGATTACAGGCATGCACCACTGTACCTGGCATGTATATGAGTGAGTGCATGCTTGGGTACTTGTGTGTGGGTGTGTAATTTATTCTAGTATATAGAGAATAAATTAATAGAATCATTTTCACTTGAAATCAGGGAAAGAAAGAGCAATGAAAGATGAAAGGAAATAAATGAAGGAAGGGAGAAAGGAAGAAAAGATGAAGAAACAGGAAAAGAAAAAGGAATTCAAGGAAGGAAGGAGATAAGGAAGAAAAGATGGGAGAAGAAAGAAACAAGAAAGACAGGCAGATAACCTTTTGAGGAGAGATGGATCTAGAGGCATGAAACAATTTTCTGAGGAGAATGGAGAATATTCCCTTTCCTGCAGGGAAGGCCATTTACATGGAAATAAGAAAATCCGCTCATTAAATTATATAATCGCCCATTCTGTACTGAGAAAAATCTGTACTGCCTTTTAAGAAATTCATTCTTCCTAAAAAGTTATTATTGGAGGAAAGAGCATTAACATCTAGATGCTCCAAATGAAAATCCTCCATGATACCTTATATCAGGGAATGTAATCCTTAAGGCCACAGAGTCATACTATTTATTTTTGTGAGCTTTCTTTTTACCCAAAGATGCCATAATATTGAGAAGCCCCAGGACAAAATCAGCTCACAATCCATCCAGAGAACGCTCCCAGTACCTATGATATATTTTTTGCAGGGCTTAGATTCTAAGTTTATGATCCACTCCAGGTCTAGCATAGTGCTAGCACATAGCTGGTTCTCAACAAATATTGTTTGGTTGAATGCATTTGTGAACCTGGCATTTCAGAGCAATGAAACCATCTTTTCTCGCCATGTTTAGATCCAGCAACTGTAAAATGCAGTTATTTTTCTTTTTAGAAAGATCCTTGACCAATTCTCTTTGGCAGTGACGGCCAATATTATAGCTTTGTCCAAATCTCTTCTTTGCACTTTAGGAAATAAAGTATTTCCCAGCCTGATATCTCTTAAGATTTTCCCCCTCTTTCCTTCTCTTCCTCCTGCAGAGAGGTATGCATCAGCTACTAACCTCATCACATTTCCATTTCCTTGCAGGCTCACCTGCTCATCATTTTCTATTCATAAAACTTGCCTGATTCTAATCTTCCCTATCAGCAGGAACTAAACACCTCCTCAAAGTTTCTTTAGAAGAATGGTGATTATCACCCATGTGCTAACTCTCCCTTTCAAACAGATGGGTCTAATCTATGTGCTCACATGTGTGCTGTTAAGAGGTTCTGCCATGAACCAAGATATGACATCATGTTAGCTGTAGGACTAAGTCTCCTTGCACTATTTCACAATTCCCCTGACACTAAGGCCTTAGTTGATAAACTATTCCATATTCTTCTCTCTGTGAAACAGAATCCTCCAGGTATGAAAGCCAATAGAAAATGTACATTAGCAGTTTCCTTTCTATTTCACAGCACTGGACTTCATAGTTTCTCTTACTTTTATCTTGGCAGATTCTCATATCTTGGCTACACAGATGATCTTACATGGGGTTAAGCGCTAACATTTCCACCAGGCAACATAACATTTTGGCCTTTCTTTCTAAAGTCAAGACTTAATGCAAATGTTAGGGTCCTGTTTTAATTACTGGCTCAGGATACATGGCTTATCTCTTCTCAGCAATTCAACATAGGTTTTTCAGGACAACTTAGCAAGTCATTTAACACCTTGTCAACCTAAAAATATAAATTTTGAAGTAATGACTTAAAGAAATTAGACACATATGTATGATAGCACATGTGGCCTAAGGTAAATATCATGAACTGGCAGCCCCGAGATATACTTTTACTTGATTTATACAGTATAATAGAAAATCATCTGCAAACTTTTGTTTGTTTGTTTTTGCAGTACTGGGGATGGAACCCAGAGGCATTCTACTTCTGAGCTACACCCCAGCCCCATTTTTTATTCCTTATTTTGAAACAGGGGCTCACTAAGTTGCGAGAGGGCCTCACTAAGTAGGTGGGACTGGCTGTGAACCCGAATCCTCTGGTCTCAGCCTCCCAAGTACTGGGATTACAAGCATGCACCACCCCTCCTAGCTGTCTGGCAACTTTTAAAACAAGAGAAATTTCACATAAATTTTCAAATTCCAGGCTTCTTCTGAAAAATCAGAATGACTGGTCTACCACTCTCTATTGTATCTCTCCCCTGCAGATGTATCGGTTGTCATTATTCATCATGGTTGTGAAATTTTTCTTAGAATAGAGAAATGCTTCTCATTACTCATGTTCCTATCAAAAATGGCTTTAAAATATAGATGGATAAGAATGCATATTTAAAGATGAATATAAGGGAGCATATGTCTTTTTGTAAATGAAGACCTTATCTGTAAGTTGAATATGCAAACACTTAGCCTGCTACACATTTCACTTATTTATAATGATTGAGTGGGATCTGTAGGCATTGAGTTTGTAACCTTTGGTCCAAGGTCTTAGTAAGAAGCCCTCCAGAGTGATAGTGTATATATTTAAATGTGTGATAAAGGCAAAATTTTAGCTTTTGGCAGAGACCATTCAGAGCAGCAGGGTTGCACATTCATCATTATCTCCCCGGGGATCAGAATTTCAGAAATTATAGTTTTAGAAAAATTAAAAGAAATTTGAAGGAAACTTAAAACATCTTTATCCATACAATAAATTAGATTAGAAATATGAGTCATCTTAGAAACATCTCTTTCTCCCTCTCAGCATCTCATCAGCCATTAACTGGAGACAGAGCTAGCTATGAATTAGATAGATAGCCTTCCTCAGCATGGATGTAGCCCTGCACCTAGATTCAGCTCTGAACCTGTATGTACAGCTTGGCAACAAGAAATGTGGGCCAGGTGCAGTCCTTTGTGACCTACTTGGCTATGAGTCCCTGTGCAAGGTACAACCTATACAACTTCAATAATGGGCCTGGTAAATTGGACCTCTGAAATAGTAGCTTTATTTCTTATCCCTTTCTCCAATGGTGGTGTCAAGTTGTCATCACCTCCTGCCTAAAGGCTGCTTTTGCTATCTCCAGTCTTGCCTTACCCCACTCCATTCCTTGGAAGAACAGAAAGTCTTCTAAAATAAAATTCAGACCATCTCAATACCATGCTGAAAGGTTCTTAATGACTCCTCATTACTTAAAGCAGATTTCATAAAATGTATGTTAAAGAATGCTAGGATTGCCTTAAAAGAAGGTCCAGGATACTAGAAGTTTATAGAACAGCATAGACTCTTTTTTATGTCTTTATAATGTACATGATCTGAGTAAAAGCTCAGAGCAAGTCTAAGCAAAAATACAGATTTAACTTTGTTAATACAAGTATTTCCCAAATTTATTTGATGAGAGAACCCTGAGTGATGCTTATTAATAACCTTTAAGTCTAACATTTTGAGAAACATATTTTAGGAACTGCTTAATTACAAGAGAAAGTCCACGCTCTTTGATATTAACACACAAGATCTTTAGTGTTGACATAACATGTCTATTGGGCTATGCTTAGCCTCCAGTGTCTAGTCACTCTGCACTTAAATTTATAAGCATGCAGACAACCAGATCATTCAATTCAATACATGTTTACCAGCACCTGTGATGCATGATATTTTAGACACCAGGTATATAGTAGTAAGCAAAATCGGCTCCCATCCTTTGGGGAGTTTATTTGTTCTCATTTTAATTCAACATGGAGTATGTGCTTCAAGTTCTTGCAGTCCTGTTGGGTTCCCATTGCGTGGAATCTCCTTTACTCCCTTATTCTTATAGTTCTTACAAAATCTGAGTCCTGATGCACTTGTTTGTTTCTATATGATGACTTCTAGGAGACCATATTCAGGTAGAATTACTCTCGTTTTATGCTTCATTTGACTTTGTCCCAGTACTAACATGCTCTCAAATCTCATATCTAAGTGCTATATATCTGTCCTCTTTAACATCCTTGCATTCAACTAGTCCATAAGCTCCTTGGGGATGAAGACAGTTCCACATCAACCACTGGAATGTCAGCATCCAGAATAATGCCCCGATACCTAGTAGATGCTGAACTAACACCATTGCCTTTCAGTCTTCATCAGAGGAATCAGGAAGGAGGTTCTCCATCAGTGCAGAAATTACTTATCCTATTTTGTTTTCCTACTCCTAATGGCATGTTATTTTAATTTTGAATCATAGCAAGGATCTTAGATTGCAAATAAATTAGGCAGATATCCTGTTGGTTAGAAACAAACATTATTCATTATCTCAATAACAGAGCTATTAAAATCCTTGTGTACTCTTGTATTCATCCTACATCAGGTTGTATTTATTCTTTACACATAATAAAACCAAGCCCTTGGAGAAATATGTCTCAGGATACAGCTACTAAGAGAGAAAGATGGTTCATCTTCTATACTTAAAGTATTATTACTTTCACAAAGAAGACAGGGAGTATATTTAAGTTTTAAATAATGTTTAACTCAGTAGACTCTAGGAGACAAATTCAAAGGTGAAATTACTATCAATATCCAATGTTTTTAAAGTATTTATCATGTATCTGTGACCTGAAAATTTATTACATGTGTATTTATATGAACCAGTTCTTGCCTTACGAAGAATGTCACACATAAAGCCAGTACCAGCTCTAAACTGTTCCTCCTCTGGGTTCCTTCAGAATTCAAGTTCATTCCCATCAACCTGCCTAGGAGCCTGCATAATACTGTTTGTCTCCCCAAAACATAGATCTGTGAGTTCCTTGAGGGCAGGAACAGTGTCTTTCATCTTTCTATTCCCAGGGCCTAGGTTGGAACCAGTGAAGGAAATATATGAAATAAGTAAACTGCCAAAGACAGGAAACTCAAGCATGAAAAATATTAGCAATAAAGTAATTCTGTGTATCCAGAAAATGAGACCAATCACAAATATAAAATATAAAACTGGCCAATTGAATGAAAAGTCTGAAAATGTTAATACTGTAGTAAAGAATATAAATGAGAAAACACATAGATGTTTAAGTATTCCCTTCATTATAAACTTTTGGTTTTTGTTTGTTTGTTTTGTGATACTAGAGATTGAGCCCAGGGACACTCTAACATTGAACTATATCCCCTGCCCCTTTTATTTTTTTATTTAGAGACAGGATCTTGCTGAGTTGCCCAGGCTGGTCTTCAACTTGCAATACTCCTGCCTCAGGCTCCAGAGTAGATGAGATTATTAGTGTGTACCACCACATCCAGCAAGTCTTGAAAATATGAAATATAATTAAATAATATTAATATATTCTTTAATTATATTAATATAAAAATATTAATATAAAGAATGCAAGTCTTTCTTTTTTTTCTTTCTTTTAAGGATTTATATTATTTAAAAAATTCCTTTACAGTGAAGGGGGGGGCATTTATCTTTTGACCATTGAATTACATGGGCTCAGAAATCCAATAATTTTTTTTTTTTTATATACTGGGGATGAAATCCAGAGGCATTCTACCTTCGAGCTATACCCCCAGCCCAATTTTTATTTCTTATTTTGAAACAGGGTCTCACTAGGTTGACGAAAGTCTCACTACTTGCTGAGGTTGTCTTGAACCTGTGATCCTCCTGTCTCAGCCTCCCAAGTTCAGTGATTACAGATGTGCACCACCATGCCCAGCAGAAATCCAATAGTTTAGGAAAACAAATAAGCCGGGAATGGTGGCACATGCTTGTAATCCTAGCATTTGGGAGTCTGAGACCGGAGGATCCAGGTTCGTGGCCAGCCTCAACTACCTAGTGAGGCACTCCGCTACTTAGTGAGACCCTGTTTCAAAATAAAGAATAAAAATAGGGTTGGAGGTAATAGCTCGGAGGTAGAATGCCCCTGAGTTCAATCCCTGATACCGAAAAAAAAAAATCTCCTAAAATAATAGTATTTTTTAACTAAAATTCCCACTCCACTTCCAGTCAGCCCTCATCTACTTAAATTCCAACTTAATGCCTGAGAATTATTTTTCACTTTTGCTTTTTGGACAGTAGAGATAGACAGCTAAGGAAGAACATGCTTATCATTAAGCACCAGACAGTTTCCATCATCAGGCCTAAGGAATGTCAAAACAGTGGCTGGTGAACTTTCTGCCCATGTCAAAGGCAAACTACATTAAATGTGCTAAATCATGAAAGATAAATGAGATTCACACTGCCCCAGGAGTTAATTAAAAATGTATAGCTTAGTTGCATATCTGTAAACTCTAGAAATAGTTGCTTGCCTAGCCCAAAACATTCAAAAGGTATTTGAAAAGAAATATTTGTAGTAAGTACTCAGCTTCTTCACTGAATAAAAAGTAGATTTTATAGATGATCTTGAACTTTATTTTCAGAGTGTTATAATGATGATTAGAATTAGCTCCCTACAATGAGCTGTATTAATGTAGGCCAGAGTCATCCCTGGGCAGAACTGATATGCCCTCACAATTCTGTTTGTGAAGCAGGGCATGGAATTGCCAAGACAGTCCTACTTTCTCCACTTCCTCGCAAATGCTCTTCTTTGAAGGTCAGGCCCACAAGTGCCCATGTGTGAAGTCTTTTGAGATCCCTGGTGGGAGAAAAGTGAACAATGAATAATGAATGTCTCTCAGTAAGAACTCTATTTAGTGGGCAGCCAAAGCTATTTTTACTTTATGGCAAAAACACTTTGGGAGGAATATTCCCAAACCACATTGCAGAATGTGTGAGAGGCAATGGAGATTGCCAAGCACTGACAAGATTTTACACTATGATACACGCTCATAGAAGATTGAGTTATTTGCTCCAGTTGTTCCAAAAAGTCCCATTCTAGACTTAGACATTTAACTTTGTGAATAAGTGTCTTTCTTTTCTTTATGGCTTTGTCAAAGGACTGTATCAGGATTCTAGATCAAGAAAGAAAAAAACTTCACCAAAACATATAGAGAACATCTATAGAAACCTTGTAGTATGGCAGTAAGTGTGATCAGCTTATGAAACAACGCTGAATATTTTTTGTATTTTTATTGGTGCAGTGTAATTATACATCATAGTGAGATTCAAAGTAATAAACACATACAGGCACACATCACTTGGTATATTCCCTCCATATACCCCCTACTCCACTTTTCTCCCTCCCCATACATGTCAGTGAGGTTGGTAGTGAAACCTTCTTGTATGGATGTAACCTTATTTGAACCGTTTCCTTCCTCAATTTCCATCTCCCCCACCTACCTACCTCCCCACATCCCCTTCCATTATTCTACTGTTTTCTCTCCTCATTTAAGTGGAGTCCCTTTTGCTTCCTATTTTTGTTCTCCAAGTTGATTATATTTTTACTAGAATGAAAAACTCAACAGGAAACTTATGATTAATATAATTATTGCATAGATTTTAAGAGAATGAGGATACCTATGGACCATAAGGTGTTACTAGTTTCCATGTTCCAATGAATAGGCCCATTACTATAACATGTAGGCTAATGGCCTTTCCTGTAAATCTCCAGAAATTACACAAAGAAAAAAATTCAGAAGGTATCCAGACATTGCCTTGGGGGCAGCTGAAGACTACCAGGCACAGATGAATGACTGTTATTCAGGTTCTGGGCCTTTGGTTTTGAAATCTGATGGTCAGGGATCCAGGGTACATTATTGTAGTCCAGGGCAGGTTGATTATGAGACTTCCTGTCCTCTCAACAGCTTCTCTCTGGGCACACTTAGGATCCCTGAGCCAGCTCAAGTCTCAGTGCTCCTTCCTGGTGCTCTTGAGTTTGGTGGATCACTTTTGGAAACCACATGGTGGTGAGGGCCCATAATATTCTGCATTTTTAGCAACAATAATAATATTGAGGCCACCTCATCCATACCTCCCCTTCAGAGCACTTCCCTATATTCAATATCATTTGGTTCTCCCAACAACATCACTGGGAAAGTTCTTTAAGCAATATTAATTACATCTGATAGCAGAGAAAAGACCCAGCAAGGTCAAAAGCTTTGCCAAGAATAGCTCAACTCCTAGGTGACACAGTGGTCTCAACAGACTTAGCACTTTGTGAAATCCAGCCTAGTGCTATAAAACCCTTGCAGACTTAGATGGTACCAGCTCAAATTCACATATACTCCTGGGCAAAATCAGTTAAAAGTAACTGCTACACAGGTGGGGAAGTAGTACATCTTTATTCATGAAAGTAGTCTATTGTTGGTATCAGGAAATGATGAATTCACTCTTCCTGATCTGTAATATGTATTATGTGTTCAGTAGCTAGTCCATGATAATCTGCAGTGTGAAAGCTCTAGGTGGGGAAAAGATGATGATGAACTAAAATATGTCCTCTGCCCCCCCAGCTTTGAAGAGGTGACAGTCATGCTCACAATTAATGGAAGAGAAAAAAAGTTCTGTATATGGACTGTGCATGAATTATCATTTAAATGCCACCCTTGTGTCTTGGGGAACCTGGTGTCTTAAGGAAATGCCCTTTGCTTTTGGGAAACCAAATATCCCCCCAAAGAAATCTGTATTATTGAGTTCTGTTTTGATAAGGTGATTTTAAAACTGCCTCATAAACTGGGATGTTTTAAAATCTATCAAAAGTGATGCATTTGTATTATTTTGGATGCCTGCCCAGAGGATTTCTCAATGTCCTGTTCATCCTTAAACCTGTACTCTTCCCCCAAAAGCTATGGAACAAAAGATCATAGGTTTTACACATCCTTTATAAATGTAAGAATGAGTTTATAGGACAGAGAGTTAACTTGCCCTGATTCTGCCCACTACCCAGACACCCTATCTCACTTTGAACCAGGAAATCAATAGTTCTAGTTAGCTTTGGTGGCTGTCTTAGAAATAAGAGGGAGCAAAGCTGGGCACAGTGGTGCACTCCTGTAATACCAGCACTGGGAGGTTGAGGCAGAAGAATCATAGGTTCAAAGACAGTGTGAGGTGACTTAGTGAGACCGTGTTTCAAAATAAAAGGGGAAATAAAATAGGACTGGGGGATATAGCTCCTGAGTTCAACTTCCAGCACTACAATAAATAAATAAAAATAAATAAATAAATAAATAAATACAAATTTAAAAAGAAATAAGAGGGATACAGATTCTGGATGATATGACTCCCAGGACAACAGGGATGAGGAACAGGGTTTCATGACAGCCTCTTTCACAGCTAAACAATTCCTGACACCGTGTAGCTCCTGGACTCCTGTTTTGTGAGTTAAAAAGTAATATATTTGTTGAATCTAAACAGCGATTATTCTTCCTAAATTATAGTAATTAATTTTACTGAATTTTAAAAAAATTGATTGAAGTATAGGGAAATTGTCTGCTTTTTTTTTTTTTTTTTTTTTAGTAATTCTATGCAACAATTGGAGAAAGTCAATTATTACCTAACAGCTGGATCATTAATTATTGTTATTCATACGACTTTATTGTGTGTTCCATTATGAACACACTCACATACAAACAGTTACACATATGTGCACAGTGATGTATACATGCGCACGCACGCTTCATTGTGATTTAGGAAGCTGTTTTGGGTTCTTAACCTGCCTAACGATGGCTGTAGATAGGAATTAGGATCAAATTTCTTGCATCCCAGGCCACCCCATTATAACAGAACAAAATGCTCTTTGCTATTCCTAAACCATAAGTACCATGGCTACCCAGAAAAACCTTGATCATAATGAAAGGATCCCAGATGAATGGAAATCAGAGCCTAAGATCGGGGCTAGTATATCCTTTGTTACAGAGTGTAATCAGTAGAGCAGGAAGATTATTCGAAATTCCAATTTCCTTTCCCTATGCTGACGGTACACTTCATCTTCTGCTTTTCCAAACATTTTGAATTGTGACTGAGGATTCTCTGGGGTATTACTGTTTCAGTCTTCTGAGAGTTGCAATTAAATACAGTCTAAGTAGATGTCACCTTGCCACCTCTTCGGAAAGATATAAGAGGAAAAAATTGGCCATCACAGGAAAAGAATTCATAGTTAAGGCTCTTTCTTCTTTCTTAACCACATTCTGTTGTCTCTTAATGGCAACAAAGGTCTGTAATCAGTCTGGTTCCAGCTTTTTAAAGACATCAGTGAGAAGGGCAGGGTGGGAGGATCCTATCTCCTTTCTACACATATGAAAGGAGGAGAAAAATAAAAGACCACCCTAGAAGTGACTGAAATTGCATCTGAGTGACAGATCTTTTAAATACATGGATCAGACTTTAAGTCTAGCCCAGATAGTAGGAATCTCTTATTTTCAAAAGAGTGTAAGTGTTATATGTATGACTTTCTAAAGGTAAAATTTCTATAATACACTGTGTGGGTACCTAAATGAGGCCTGGTAACTTTCTGAAGAGTTTGGCAGGGTAGTGTTCATGGCATGGAATTCAGAGATGGTAGGGATGCCTTAAAACTATTCTCTTATCTGTCTCATGGGGATCTGATCAAACACATCAAGGGTCAATTGGTGTTATTTATTTTATATTACTTAACAGTTCTGCCTCTAAATGCCATTCTTCTACTCCATTTCACTCCTTTGCAGTGTCCCGCTGAATCAATGGAGTCATTTTCATGGCTATTTGAACAGGGCCTGGTGGTCTATGGGTGAGGAATTAGGTTTGCTCTGCAAAAGGTGCACTGCTGGACTTGGTGAGCAGGTGGCAGACCTGGGGACATATCTCTATGTCTGTATCCATAAGTTTAGCACACATCTAGAATTAACAAAGGATTTAGTATTCAGTGGACCTCTGAATTGGCTAAGAAGTTGGGAACAAAAGCAGTATAAATAATGATTTTCATGACAGTAGCCTCATGGAATGGTTTTAATGCAAACGACTTTGTCCTAAGACAGTGACATCATCTTCCAGGAAAAGCCCCTGTGCAGTCTGCCATGATTATTCTCTCAGAATTGCAATTCACTTTCACAATCATGAAAATGGCTATGATTAGCCCTCTAGTGACCTGAAAGTGTTAATGATACTTCCCAAATTGTTAAGCAAAGGACCTAGCAGAAGAACATAGGTGCTGGAGAAATCAGGGTTGTTATTCAGCACCTGGTGGGGTCAGACACGCTTGCTATAAGTCAGACGTGACATGCTCAGATTCCCACCGGGAGGGAGCATGTTTAATTAGCCACCAAGTTTCTTAATTCTACCACCTAAACCTATTTAAAACTCATCCCTCCCCATCTACTTCTTTAGTTCGGGTCTTTCTTTGTTCTTATCTAGATAAGACTATCCGTCTGGGCAATAACCTTCTGATTGGCCTCTTTTTATCTGGTCTTACTTTGTTCACAATTCCTATACCAGCCCCCACTTTGTATGTTCAGAGATCAACCTGTAAACCAGTTAGGATGGTTTGTTTGCCAACATTTTCAGTATGACTTCCCAATAAGCATGTGCATCATGACTCCTCTTCTTATATCTCTTCATAGACATAACTCATTTCTTCTTTCTGGAATATACACCCCATTGCTCCCTTTTCTCCATGTGTACCTGGTGAATAACTACTTTTATTCCTCTTCATTTTTAAATACTTCTAATGTTCCAAATAAATAAGTACATTGCTCTTATTATTAGGATGACCAAGTGACCTTATCACATTTAAATTTTAAAACAAATGTTACTTAGCCTTTAGGGTTGAGTTCATATGTTATTACACTGTTTTTACCCTATTGCCTTAGCCAAGGTCACTTCTGCTTCTTCTAGGGCTCTCTGGCTTTTGCTACAGACCTGTTTGACCCCTTCTCCACACTCACTATGATTGTTTTCTTGACTTGTCCAATAAGAACTTACTAGTGTCTAATATACATGAGACACTCAAACAGGTAGGGAACAGCTGCCACAGGTGATACAAATAAAACCTCAGCTTGTTTCTCTCCCTCTTCCAGAGATTATTATTTGTTCAAAAGAGGCAGATGGACTCTAATACACTGGGTCTAGTATTAGGAACTTTACCATAATATAACTAATGATATTCTCCTATGTATTAAAACATCAGGGGTTGGGGGTATAACTCAGTAATAAAGTATGTGCTTAGCATGTGCAAGACCCTGGGTTTAATTCCTAACACACCCAAACAAAATGTAACAAACAGAGCATCAGACAATATTCTGGAGCCAGGAAACCTTGACAAGGCTTTTAATGGTGCTAATTTGTCACAAGGTAGTTACTGAAGATTCAGGCTGCCTGGATTACCAGGGAGTAATATGTATTAAACAGATGCTTTCCTGCAAAGAAAAGGATACTTAAAGTTCTCCTCTGTTCATCTGTTAACTGAATGTCAGACCAAAGCAAGTAATTAACATTTGAAAAACTTATTTTAAAATGGAGATAAAGAACATCAAGAAGTATTTATGTACTCCTTTTTTTTTTTTTTTTTTGCGGTACTGGGGATTGAACTCAGGGGCCTTCTACCTCCGAGCTACGCCCCCAGCCCTATTTTTTATTCTTTATTTTGAAACCGAGTCTCACTAAGTTGCAGAGGGCCTCACTAGGTAGCTGAGGCTGGCCGCGAACCCGGATCCTCCGGTCTCAGCCTCCCGAATACTGGGATTACAAGCGTGCGCCACCACGCCCGGCAAGAAGTATTTATGTACTCCTAAAACAACCATTTCTATTTAGAGGATTCCTAAAGCTGTACCACCAGTTTCAATTGCTTGCACAGGCTTTTATCTTACACAACCAAGGTCCTAATGGAGAGTTCTACCTTTTTTGGCTCCTGTGCATCTAAAACATAATATGCCAAATCAACTCACTTTTTCTCTTTCAAACCACATCTGCCTTTTTGACCCAGAGACCACTATGCTTTCATTTAATTAAGCTCATAGGGTTGTAGGCTTTCCCCTTTCCTTTTTATATTGTTGGTTCTTTCTTTAAAAATCTGCTATCCGTCTCTTCATTTCTGTCGCAACTGTCTCTCCCTTAGATCTGGTCTTTACCATTTGATAATCAAGTAATAATCACATATCTCGTATTCAAGTCTCATTTCTTCTTCTTATGTAGGACACTGTATACATGATGCTAACATACTGTATCACTTGTGGATAAGAGACTACCTAATCTATAAAACTCTATCCAAGCCTTGCTTATTCAAATTGGTCCTACCTACTCATATTGATTTCTTGAATTTTCAAACACAAGTCTTAAGCTAACAACACCAGAATATTACAAGTTCATTTGTCTTTATGCCATACCTTCCAGAACATAAAATTATTTTATTAATGTATTAAGTGTCCACTGAGCACTCCACTTCCCACACTGGCTCCCACTTATATCAAAACTCACCAATAAGCACATGCTCTTTTGTCACAGTGACCAAACTGTTCAACAAGAATAACCTAGAGGAGGTTTATTTGGGTTATAATTTCAGAAGTTTCATGGTTGGCTGGCTCTAAGGCAGAAATATTGTGGCAGGAACATAATGGAGAAAAGCTGCTCAACTCATGACAGTCAGAAGCATAGAGAGCAAGAGGAAGGGACTAGGGACATAGAAAGTTTCCAAGGCCACAATTCCAATGATCTACTTCCTCTAGACACACCCCCACCTGCCTATAATTACCACCTAGCAAATTCATTTGAATTATTAGTACTGATCCAATTATTTAGCTTCTAATATTGATGCATTGGCAACACATGAGCTTGTCTGGAGTATTCCATATCTGAACCATAACAGTACACAAAACTTGTTAATATCCAGCTTAGTGTTTCAGCCTACACTATTCTTATATTCCCTCCTCCATCCCTGTCTCCTTCCCTATGCCATGTCTCCTACCCCGTAGTCTCCAGTAAAATGCCTGTCCCACACTGTTCTCTATGTCTGATAATCTGCTCAAATTCTTCCTGAGTCTAACTTTCAATAATTTTTAAAGTTAAATTCAGTGGTTACCCCTCAGGGAACCTCCTTCACCACCACCCCCATCCTCCAACTCAAGCGCTGCTCTATAATCCCTTTTATGGAACTTATTAAATTGCCCCAGGAGGGTTGTTACTACACATTTTATCCTTACCAAGCCAGGATCTGTTTGAGGATATAAATAGCACTTTGTTCATCTTTGTGTTCCTGGACCTCAAAAAGTGCCTATTAAATGAGTGAGTGAATGAACAGGTGAGTAATAGATGAAAAGCTAAACTCCTTCCCACTTACAGGAGCATAGGTTGAGTCATTTTACTTCCACAAGCTTCTTTCTATGACCCAGATTCTATTTGGAGCTTTCTATGAATAGATTCTTATAGAATCCCTCCATTCTCTGTGCTATAATTAAATTACACATTGCCTTGACTGAAGTTTTGCTTCTCCATTGCTGAAAGACTTCCTATCTCTCTGGAAATGTTAATATCATAATCTAATAAGAAATAATTGGCAAATTGATAAGTGAATCAAATGGTTGAAAAAATAGATCCTCGGGTGCCAAAAATAAGACCAGTGAGGAAAATAAAACAGAAGTCAAAAGACAGAGTGATTCTGGGAATGTGATGGGAAACTATAGGCTACTAGAGTTTATGATCTATAGCAATATGAAACCCTAAACAATATCATTAAAGTAACTTATTCAACAAATGTTCATTAAGTGATTTGTATATGCTGTAATTACGCTATGCCATAATTGAACTTACTGAGGACTACCCTTAAGATATTAAAAAATAAAATAACTGTTGAACTAGAGATTTAAAGAAAGGATACAAACACAGGCACAACTAATTGTACACTTGGGGTCTTCTTATTCTCCTAAATGCATTTTATCCAAAGAAATAAGTCCAAGGCTTCACTGAAATCCTTAAGTACAAGACAGCAAGACATTTTCATTACCTTATATGAGATTATATGAAAGCCATTTGCTATACAAAGGTTACCAAGAAGTAAGAGTGAATCTTTATTATTATTATTATTATTATTATTATTATTATTATTATTATTATTTTGGTACTAGGAATTGAACCCAGAGGAATTATACCTCTGAGCTACACCCCCAGCTCTATATTTTATTTTGAAACAGGGTCTCACTAAGTTGCAGAGGACCTCACTAAGTAGCTGAGGCTGGCTGAGAACCTGTGATCCTCCTGTCTCAGCCCCCCAAGTACTGGGGTTACAAGCATGTGCCATAACATCCAGCTAAATCTTAATTATCTGAATGGAGCTGCTTCTTCTAGTTCAAGTGCATATTTTGTAAAAGTCTGTATCTGTGTGGCCTTGAGTTGGAAAAGAGCTCAGAATATCTGTAAGACAGAAATTAAAGATGGGTGCTATTGAAACGTTGGCATTTCTCAACATGAGCATTACTGACATTGTGAGTCATATAATGCTTTGTTGCAGGGGCTGCCATGTGCATAATCGGATGTTTAGTAGTATCCTTGGCTTCTACCAAGTAGATGCTCATCCTCTGTATCATGACAACCAAAAAACGTCTCCAGATGTTACCAAATGTCCGTTGGGGCAAAAGTGTCCCGTCATGAACTCTATGCAATACTTTGAAATATTTCTAGATTTGAGAGTAACTAGAAAGTGAAATATTAATTTACTTCTTTGTATAATTCCCATATTCAATAACAAAATGCTGAGCGTTGTACTGAAGGACATTCTGATGACACCACAAACATTCTGAATGATTTTGCTTCAATATGCAAGTGGATGGGTGAGGGGGTGGGTGAGGCAGGACAAATAAAAAGGAAACTGACTTAGAAGCACATTTTGAAATGAAAAGGCAACTTCCCAGAAAGAACCTATTCTGTTCATTTCAGAGAAACTGCATTAGTTCTTGGGCATAGGAAAATGTATGTTAAAGCCAGGATGGTGAAAGATAATATTTTCAAAATCTGCATTATGGAAAATTGTCCTTTATGGGACTTGACTGGGATATTCTCAAGATATAAATGGACATTTTTCAGATGTTTCTAGAAATAACAGTTGATTGTAGAACTACACAGAATTTTGACAAATGTTAATTAACATGGTAATAAACACATTCTGAAACTTCTAGAAATCCTACATAGAAAATAGGATTGAATGAGAAATTCTCTTCTTTCAGCACAAGTTAAAAAATAGACAAACATTAATTTGGCAAGTAATACCATCAACTTCACAGTAACTTAAGTTTTGTGCAAAATGACAGACTTAGAATCAAGAAATAATGGACCATAGTCCTATCCTTTTCCTTCTTATATGCAGCGTTGGATGAGGCCCCTCTAAAGCTACGTGTCTTCACCTTCCAAATGGAGAAATAATACCAACCTTATAGAGCTATAACTAAGATTATGTAGGTAGAAGTAATCATGAACTCTAAAGTCCAATACAAACACATTAATTTTAACCCATTTTTACATGTGTAATATATTTGTGTGTGTGGTACTTGAGATTAAACTCAGGGGAATTCTACCTCTGAGCTACACCCCTAGCCCCATTTTATTTTTTATTTTGAAACAAGGTGTCTCTAAGGTACTGGAGGGCCACAATAAGCAGCTGATGGTGGCCTCAAAGCTGTGATCTTCCTGTTTTAACCTCCCAGATATCTGGACTATAGCCATGCACCATCACTTCTGTCCATGTAATATATTTTTAAGGTAAGATATAATGAAAACAGGAAAAGGAAATATGAAAAAAAATCTTGTAACTCAGACATCACCAAAGAATCTCATAGATTCTAAGGAAGGAATTTGCTGTGAATTCTTCAGCAGTTTCAAGAGTATTCAGGTTAAGTGGATAATCAAATATGTTCTTTAATTAATTAAATTTAACTTAATTTTTAAAAGTAATTTGACTGGTTAATCTTTCCTTCACCTATCATCCTAGTGGTTTTTTTTTTAGAATCGCAGTCTAGTTTTTCCTACATATGGATCTAAACATACAGCAACAATATTCCCACCAACAACTGAAGTTTATTAAGGGCTTTGTATTTGCCAGTCAATTTGTTCATATAAATACCACCAAGAAAACAACACTGCAGTCAGGCATGGTGAAACATGCCTATAAACCTAGTAAGTACTTGAGAGGCTGAGGTTGAGTTGAGGGATCATGGGTTCAAGGCTAGCCTCAGGAATTTAGTGAGGCCCTCAGCAACTTAGCAAGACCCTATTTCAAAGTAAACAATAAAATAGGGCTGGGGATGTAGCTCAGAGATAGAATGACCCTGGGTTCAATATCCAGTACACAAAACCAAAAAAAAAAAAAACAAAAATAGAAAGAAAGCAACATTGCAACCATGTCTTGTTAAAACAAAATAAATACAAGAGAACATCTTAGCTTTAATGTAAAGGGAGCTTAGTTACATTTTCTGTAAATTATGATCCTTAACAAAAACAATGTAACCTCTATGTAGTGGCTGAAGTATGGCCCCAAAGTTATCAAATCCAGATCTCTGGAACCTGTAGATGTTACCTTATTTGGAAAAAAGTATCTTTCCAAATGTGACTAAGTTAAGGATCTTGGGAAGGAGATTTTTCTGAATTATCCTGGTGGGCCCTAGATGACATCACCTGTGTCCTTATGAGAGCAACAGAGAAAGGTTACATGTGGAAGATGAGTAGATGGAGGTTGGAGAGATGCCTCCACAAGTCAAGGATGCTGACAGCCATCTGGAGCTGGAAAAGGCAAGCAATGACTTGCTCCCTAGAGCCTCCAGAGAGGGCCTGGCCCTACTCACACCTTAATTTTGGCCCAGTGAAACTGATGCTGAACTTCTGGCCCCTGAAAGTGTAAGAGAATGAATTTCTGTTCTTTTCAGCCAGCAAGTTTTTGGTAATTTGTTTTATTGTAGCCCTAGGAAACAAATATGAGCTGATTAAACAAAACCAAATCTAACCTATGCCCTTTAGTATAGCAGAACAGTTCTTCTGAAGTCTGAAATTCCCTGTAAACATTGAAAGTAAAAAGATTTTTTCTTTTCTTAAGGCTTGACCCTGATTTTTAAGCATAGTTATTTCTGTATTATGTATCTATAACACTACATAGAAATTTCTTAATCACACTGAAAACACACTTTCATATTTTGTCTCTCGATTATCTTTTAACAAATTATACGTATTCTGAACTCCTCTTAATTATATGGCTAACTTGTTTCTAGTATTAGTTTGAGATCACATTGGTGATCTAAAATCTAGACTCTGGCAATCCTTATATTTCTAAAAAAAAAAAAGAGAGAGAGAGAGAGAGAGAGAGAGAGACTACGCCCAGTGTGTTGGTGCACGCCTATAATCCCAGTACTTGGGAGGCTGAGACAGACAGACTGCAGGTTCACAGCCAGCCTCAGCAACCTTGTGAGGCCCCCTGCAACTTAGTGAGACCTTGTTTCAAAATAAAAATAAAATGGGGCTGGGGTTGTAGCTCAGAGGTAGAGTGTGTCTGGGTTCAATCCTAAGTACTACAAAAAAAGCAAGACAAAACAAAACAAAACAAAACACAACCCAAAACACTCTCTGGGAAGTGTCAGACCTAAACATCACCCTAATGAGTTTCAGCTGTTCAATCCATCTGTAGAGAAGTGCAGGAATGCTGCAAGTGTGGCCAGCATGTTCTCTCTACTGCTGAGAATCCCAAGAAGAGCAGCAGGTGACAGAGAAATGCAGCAAGAATAAGAATAAAGAGAAGACAGGGAGAACGAATGGGGGAGACCAGCCTCAATGGAAGCAAGGGCCCATGGTAACAGGAGTGGAGAGCAGTAGTCAGGGAGATTTGGAATCACAGGACACCCAGAGAGAGACTTGTGGGAAGTTTAGAATGTTACCTTGAAAGCAAAGATCATCTCTAGGTGGTGTGAGAAAGACACAAAGCAGGAGGGGGTTACTGCTGTGTACACAGTCTCCTATCCAGTGACTATAGGCATTTGGTAGGTATTTATTTTTTAAATGAATCTTTGATTATCCAGTTTGTTCTCTGAGGGCAACAGATATCAGAAGAAAACCAAAATGCTGAAAAAAAATCAATATGCTGAAATAAACAATATACAAAACAACCAGTTTTCCAGAAACTTATTTGCCAAAAATCAATGTGCTAAATTTACCAAAACATTTCTTTCCTGTAACTGTTTATGAAGTTAATGGAAATTCATATTAGATTGGGTAGTTTTAACACCTTTTAAAGACTTCAGGGAAGCTTTAGATGATTTTTCTCATTTTGCTTAAAAGCAGTTTTTAGTGAATGTTCATTTTATTGAGTTGGGAATCATAGAGTGATTTAGACTTCTACTGAATAGGTTTAATAGTAAGATAAATTTGATAGTGGCCTGCCTCTCTGGAATAATCCCTTCCTTATTTCATGTCTACTGCTTTGGACAATTTCACTTTTCACGTTGAATCTATCTTCCCACTAGTTCCAAGTTGACATATCGCAGTTACTAGATAGTCACAATTTAGATTATCATTTGAGATGGGATGGCTTTGGCCATTTGAATTTCTTTATCTTTTTTAAAAAATTATTTTAAAACTTCACCATTTTTATATTTTCAACCAGAGTGGCTTATCAATCTTTTAATTTGGGATTTCCAGCAACTTACTTGGTAACTTGTATCATGCCATCTGTGAAGGGATTGTTTCAAGTACTTGAGTATCTTTCCATTCTCTGAATGTCACTTAAAATATTTTGGGCCTTAGGCATTTTGCCACCTTTTTATCAATGACTTAAAGGGCATATAAGTTTAAGGTTTATATTTGTAATAATTAGTAATCAAAATTGCACCATTTCCTACTGAATTAGTTGTTCTAGATCTTTCCTCAGCAAACTTTCATATTTAGAAGGAATATATTGGATGACTAAAACTGTGGTTCTTGACTCTAAAATATATACAGGCTGAATATTAGACATGTTGATAAGAAGATTAAACCACTTTCTACCTTAGTTTTTGAGAAGATGAATTTCCCTGAAAATGCTACAATAAACACAGAAAAGGAAAATCCTGAACTAGACCATCCTAGGAATTATTATAGCACTAAAGAAACTATGTCCAATGGGAGGTTCTTTAAACTTTAGAGTTCGTATGTTTGTTAAATTTGATAAAGTGACTTAGTGCCTTAGAAAGCAGAATTATTTTAGCAATTTATTAATTTAAAAACTAAAAAATGATAACAAATTAAAAGATAAACTGTTTACTTATAGAAGGAATAGAAAGACAGGCAACATCTCTGCTGTGAAATCCTGATAAGGCTTCCACCATTACTGCACTCTTGGCTCAACAAATACTGAAAAGGAGATTCTATATAAATATATTAGTCAGAGGACTATGGCATGATCTCTGTTTTGAAGAATAACATTATCAACTCTTTATCAGCCTCAGTTAGTATGGCACTAAACAACTTGCCTAGTACTTTTATTAGAAAAATCTCAACTGTATCTGAGGCAACAGATTATAGAAAGCAAATGCCCACTTAAGATACCTATTAAGAAGCTAAGCTACCATATCTGTAGAATCTGAAGAGAAACTTCTAGAGTAGGAAGATCCCTTTTTCTTTTCTTTTCTTATATCAGAACATCTGGAAGCAGGCACTTAATGTGATAACATTATACTGGGAACTGCTGTTTATTGAAAATGGATGCCTAAGGATAATAGGTCAAACTGCATACTACATTCCCTTGAAGTAGTTGTGGAATAGATTCCTCTCTGAGAGCCAAACTTATCCCTAAAGGAGATTTTCAAAGTACAAGGCATAACTTTCAGAAAATTCATTAGGCAGTGGATGTACCTTTAATGTTAATAATTACTATTTGTTTTAACTGAGGATTTATTAGGATCACTGCTGCCTTTGTGACTATATATAAAGTGCCAATATTTCATTCCATTGCCAGGACACAGGTTTTTTTTTTAATTTTTTTTTTCTTTGTGGTCCTGGGGATTTAAGTCAGGGGCATTCTACCTCCGAGCTACACCCCTAGTACTATTTTTTATTCTTTATTTTGAAACAGGGTCTCACTAAGTTGCAGAGGGTCTCACTAAGTAGCTGAGGCTGTCCGCGAACCTGGATCCCCTGGTCTCAGCCTCTCAAATGATGGGATTACAAGTGTGCGCCACCACGCCTGGCAGTTTTTTTTTTCTTTTTTTCTTTTTTTTAAAAAAGCTTTATTGAGGTATAACTAACATACCATAAAGTTTTCCCACTTAAAGGGTGCAATTAAAAGACATAAAACATTTTAATGGCTGTAGACAAAGGTCCTTGGTGCTGACACAGCTCATGTCCAGTATCAGTGGCGTTAAGAGTGTTTTTTCAGGCTGGCCCTGGGCATTCTGTTTGCCACTCTAAGGAGGAGTCCCTGTCTTAGGGACAATTGGCATTGGGATAATGATATCACATTTTAATAAGGCTGTGAGATCATATTTGGCAATTTATCTTCTCTTCCTCCTCCTCCTACTTGCTGGTTTGCCTTTTTTTTTTTGTACTGGAGATTGAACGCAAGGACTTCTACTGAATCTGCATTGCTCCATTGCTCCTGCCTCAGACTCTCAAGTATTGTGATTACAGGTGTGTAGTACTGCATTCAGCTGCTAATTTTCTTTATAATGGGTAGCTTCACCAAGATTGTAGGCTTTGTACATTTGTTTTCTAATATTAGTCTGTAGAGTTTAGGGTGTTTTTTCCATTCTTAACTGCATTCATGTGAGTGATTTCATCTGCTCCTAAACTTTTACTACTGTTGTGAGAAAAGTTCTCACTGGCAAATGACCAGAATCAGAATATCAGACATAATGTAGTTGGTTCTGAAATACCAAATGTGAACTACACACCATAATGTTAATCTCATCTTGAGTTCCCCTAACTCCTCTGCCTTCGGGCTCCTATTTTATGGTATGTACTTTAGGAAATAAAAGCAATCTTTATGATTGGTAAATCTATGGCAAAAGCCCCACGTAAAATTAACAATTTTAGCAAAAGTTGCTGTTGTTTCTACCCATGGGGTGATTAATTCAAAATTTATTATACATGTAATGTTGTGACTGTGCATATTTAATAACACCCAGGGACAAATCATCTTAATCGTGAGACTTGCCTTAATTAAAATGGAAGGGATAAGCTAGATTGTTGTAGCAAATTGTAAAAATGGTTAACAAATTCTGCAGCCCCTTCTAACAATAGATGGATTCTATTGCCCTGCCCTTTGAATGTGGGCTGCTTGGTGGCTTGCTTTAACCAATGAATATAGTCTAAGTGACAGGGGGCAAGTCTGGATCCTGAGCCTCAGGGGGCTTTGTGGTTTCTGCTTTTGCTGCTTTTGAAAACTGCAACCTGTATAACGCTACTCTAGAGGATGAGAGGCCACATGAAGGAGAGCCCAGGGCCTCAGAGGACAGCCTGTCAGCTGCCAGACACAGGAGGAATTCATCCTGGATCATCAACCAGCTTTATTGTCAGCTAACCACAATCTCTTGAAACAAACAAACAAACAAAACACCTGAGATGTCTTCAGCCAACTCAGACAAGAACAACTAGAAGCCCACAATATTGTGGGCTAAGTACAATAAGAAGTGGCTGGTGTAAGCCACCAAGTATGATTACATAGCAATAGATAAAAATATAATTTTGTTTTAAAATTTATGCCTTTGACTCTAGAAGAACAGCCCCTATCACAATGGAACTCGATGAACACCTGGTAGTTGGCATGAACATCAAGGAGGCAGTGTCTGCTTTTCATGCAGTATAGCCATAGCCACAGATAAGGCAACACTTTCAAAAACATTCCTTAGGCAGTGAGTGTTTGCTCTTTTAATGTTGCGGTTGCTGTTTGTGTCCAATGAGGTTTTATTAGGACTACCATTGCTGCCTTTGTAAGTATATATAAATCAAACCATTATTTCACTCCTTTACCAGGACACAGCATATTAAAGTATCAGTTTTATCAAGATATAACTTATACACCATAAAGTTCACCTATATAAAATATATATTAAATCATTTCTAGAAAATTCATCACTGTAATCTAATTTTAGATCATTTTCATCATCCAAAAAGGACATATCTTTTTTGCCCTCATATTTTTCTATTACTGATAGTTCGTAAGGCCTTCTGACCTTCTATTTTAGTTTGTAATAACATATTTTTGCATTAGCCTGACTTGCCCATATTGCAACACATGCTATGTGTATTTAAACTAAAAATCAGACTAGAATCCAGGACTGTTATATAGAAATCCGCAGAAGACAACAACCATTGAGTTCAAAGGCCATGTGCATTAAAAGAATTTATTTAATAGATTTTGCATTTGAAACATCGGTGTAGTTTAATAAAAATTCATTAAAATGCAAACAAAATTAAGCAAATTTAGGTGGCTATTAATAAACTTCAAACTACTATTAAAACAGAATTAATTTCTAGAAGCTAGAGTATGAAATATAGAAATTAAGATGAATAAAATAGAATAAGTGAAGAGAGTTGAGGATATGCTTCAGACTTCTATTTATCCAGTGTAAAATACTGTTGAACTAAAAGTCTTTCACCAAATGCATCACAGGTCATTATCTTATGACATGTTTTTTTAACAAAGGCATATCTTCATTTGTGTGATTTTTTTAAAAGGGGAGGGAAATTGATTCATTTTATAGAGATTAACTATATACCCCATCATATTGTACCCATCTATTCCCTAAAGAAAAGGTTAACTGGGTTAGATTTTTAAAGCATTTTAAATGACTGTATTAACAGTGACTTGTTTCATTTTCAGTGTATCAAGCTCTAGGTAAAAGAAGATAATCAATCCCTGAGATTCAAAGATATTAAAGTGCTCCTGAAGATCAATCAGTAATTATTCCACAGCAGTTTTTAGGGCCCAAGGGTGAGGCATTATATTAAGCAGTGAGAGGACACAGATACAAATCAACCTCTTTCTCCACCTAGAAGATATCCTCTAGGTTATCTCTGGATAGTATATGTATTTCAAATTCTAGATTCTGATATTGTACAATTTTGGGCACAAATGACATTAATAAAGTCCCTATAGTATGGGGAAAAAAAGGGAGAGCAACACAACAAACACTGATTGATCCAGAGATGTGCTATGGGAGACATCATGAGTAATCCCCAGCCCCAGGTAAAGCAACTTGACAGCACTACCTTTGGCTTTTTTCTCATGTGCTTAAGGCTTCCCTTAAGCAGAGGAAAGTAAAGTCTTACTTTTATTCTTTCCAGTGTGTTTCTATAGTAATCATCCATTTATTAATTAAAAATATCATATCCACTTCCAAAGTTCAAAGAAACTTATAAGAAAAAATATACGTATATTTAATTGCAGTTAAAAGATAAGAATAACAGTTAAAAGGTAAGAATTGGGGGTGTGGTAAGGATAATAAAGATGTGAGAAAATAAAGGGTAAAGGAAGGATAGAAAATAAAGGGTAAGGGAAGCTACTCTGATTTAGCACAGCAGTTTATTCTATAATAATTGGCTGGCCATTTCATCTAATATGGGAGGAAATAAATGTTCCCAGGTCTAAATCTGTGAAATGCTTCTTTCATGGGTCTTTCATAGGAAACAGTGAGTTATAAAGAGGACAGTGTTCTGAGCATCACTTTTATAAAATATTCAGAGATAAATAAATATGGTATAATATATAGTATAATGGTACCAATAAAAGTCAAGAACCTAACATTGTAAAAATAATTCCATGGAAATCCAGAGTAATTCAATCCATGTATATGGTGTATTGGCAATTGGACATGATACAAGGATATAGCTCAAGGCATTGAGAAGAACTGAAGGCTTACATTTTTCAGCCACTCCTCTGGCTATCATTGATAGGAGATGCAGAGACTGTAATTATCAGGATTAGATACAGCAAAACTAATGTTCACTAGCAGAAGTTTGTTTTTACACAAACATTTATTGAGCATCTACTATGTACCAAGCACTAATATAGAAGCTGGAGAATTGATGGAGAACACTATATATTGGTCCTAGCCATTACTGAGCTTTTAATATGGAAAAAGTAGAGAGAATAGAAAAATAAACAATAAAAAACAGCAAAAGATGATTTCAGATACTAAGTACTGTATAGACACTTGAAATAAAGAGTAACAAAGAGTGACTCCATTTTTGAGTTGGATTATTGACAGCATTCCAGTCTAACCAGCCTCCCTTTCTTGTATGCCTGACATGTGGGCATGCTAAGGAAGTCCAAGTACTCCTTCCTTTTGTGCAGGCAGGAAGTTAAATCCATGTCATCCCCAGGACAGGAACCCTCATGAAGCTCCACTCCCAACCACTATATAACCCAAAGCCAGTCTCTTCCTACTTTCTGAAGTCATTTTAAGACTAGCTATTGAAGTTTACCCTGCCCTTCCCAGAAATCATGTACAAATAATAAACCCTTACATATCTTCTTGGTGGTGCATGTAGCATCATGAGTCTTGACATTTGAGCCAAAAATTTTGATGAAAGGCTCTTCTCAACTCCCAGGAAGTGATCACATCATGAAAATAGGTCAGCAGCAGGATTACAAGTACCATGATGTCATAAGCAAGATTTCTTGAGATCAAGCCTCAGAAATTGCACACTGTCACTTACACTGTATGCTCTTTCTCACAGTAGTCATATAGCCAGATCAGACACAAAAACTAAAGAAATAATCTCTTCCACTTAATAAGAAAAGCTGTAAAAATTTGTGGCCATTTTTACAATTCACAATGACTACCTAGCTGAATCCAGTTGATACCGACCACTTTATCCCTTTTCATTATGAGCAAAATATCTCTTGATGAAGAGCCTGACTGATAAACGTGGCCCTGATGAAGGCCTTCTCTACTCTCCAAGAGGTGGGGACTAGGGTCCCAATGGATCATGTTTTATTTCTCTTATGTCTTCATCACACTGAGCACAAAACCTGTATATCCTAGACTTCTAAGGAATGGTTGTAGAAGTGAACTAAAAATCAATTTTAAGTTATGACAAGTAATAGCTAAAGATCAAGAGTATGAGAAGAGAAAATGGTCTGTCATAAAATGTTTTGGAAAAAAAAAAGCCCTCCATATATGTTCATACATCTTCTCTTATAATATCCACACTTTTTAGCTATTTCAGACACAGTAGTATCAAACTGAGGTTTCTTGTCAGGTGGGTGACAAAGCCATCCCAGATATTTCTGACATTCTAATCACATAATTAACCACCCAATCTGTAGGAGAGTGAGTCATGATTAGCCTCCTGACAGATCTACAAGGAAGGATAAAACCACTCACTCACCTTTGGAAGTGCAGTGCACACAGCCACAATTGGATGTACTTACCTGAAAAGTATGAATTATGTTTTCCCATTGGAAAGCAAACAGGTTTGATGTAAAATATTCGTACTTTTACTAATCCTAAAAATGTCTCTCTGCTTGCATCCATTGAGCAAAATACTTATTGAATGTTAATACTTATCAAGTATGTTAGGTATTAGGGACAATGTAATATACATTTTTTCTTTGCCTTAAAGAAGATAATTAATAGTTAACATTTTGTTGTAGGCAAGAAATTCTGCCTTTCTCTCTACAGTTCCTTTCCATACACCTGTTTATATAGCCAAAAGTTGGCCATTACTATGCCTCTTTACAGCTGAAGACGCTGAAATTACCATGAGGTAAGAATTTGCTCTAGATCATTCAACCAGAATATGGCTTCAAACCCTGGATCTACAATCAGAACTATTTCCACCAGTATTCCTGAGCATTAACCTGGTACAATGGATTTCTTCCATCTGTGCAAATGTTCCATTAATTATTATTCTTTGTAAGAATATTAGACAACTACAATAATCATAAAATTCCCTCCCTATCTCCCTGACATGAGTTTCTCGATTTCATCTCTACATAATAGCGATTTGTCTGGGACGATGTGTTTATAAAACAAAGACAGTGAAATGCTTACTCCTTGCTTTCAAACCCAAGGTAAACACACAGCTAAGAAGAAAATTAACATACATAGGCCCTAAGTCAGACTCAACTATTCTAGAAACAATGAGGTTGGCCGGAGTGATCACATTTGCAGGGTCCAGAACTTTATGGCAATAATTAAAATAAAAATACATCTATATTTACAATAAAAAGGAAGGAAAATGATCTATTGGTTACACTTTGAATATGAAGTGTCCCTCAGACACTTATGTGCTGATGGCTTCGTCCCCATGGCAGCGGTGTTCAGAGGTGGCTTTGGCGATATGACTGGATCATGAGGCTCTGACCTCATCACTGGGTTAATCCATTGAGGGACTTGGAGCTAATGGACTATTGTGGGTGGTAGGAACTGTAAGAGGTGGGAACTAGTTGGAGGAGGTGAGTTCTTGGGGACTGTATCTTGTCCCAGGCCTCTATCTGTCTCTCTGCTTCCTGGTCACCTTATGGTGAGCAGCTTGCTCTGCCATGTCCTTCAGCTATGATATTCCACCTCACCACAGGCTCAGAAACAATGTAGCCAACTAACCATGGACTGCTACCTCTGAAACCACGAAGCAAAATAAATCTTTCCTCCTTTATTTTATTAGGTATTTTTATCACAGCAATTAAAATCTGACTGACACTGGAAGTGATGGCGCACATTCATAATCCCAATATTTAGAAGGCTGTGACAAGAGGATTGCAAGTTCAAGGACAGCCTCAGTAATTTGAGACTCTCAGCAGCCTAGTGAGACCCTGTTTAAAAATTTTAAAAAAATAAATAAGAAAAGGCCTGGGAGGCCTTTTGGAGGTAGAATATCCCTGAGTTCAATCCCCAGTGCCACAATGAATGAATGAATGAGTGAATGAATGAATGAATGAATAGCTGACTGACACTATTTTTCCAGAAAACACTCACATAAGGTTTCTTTTCTCACTTGAAACTCAAAGCACAAGAATAGGGATAATCAATCCAGCAGCTAAGCAGCTAATTAAGAAGGTAAACAGCTGGCAAGATGACCACATTATTTCTTTTAAAAGGAAGCAATAGCTGGGTATAGTGGCATATGCCTGTAATCCTACCTAGAAGGCTAAGACAAGAGGGTTGCAGGTTTGTGGGCAGTCTCAGTATCTTAACTAGACACTGTTTCAAAACAGAAATTTAAAAAAAAACTTAAAAAGAACTGGGAGTATAGTTCAGAGGTAGAATGTCCCTAGGTTCAACCTCTTGTACCACAAAAAATAAAAGTAAAACAGAGAGAAGAAATATGAATGAAACCGAATAAACTTAAGATGTCTATACAGTCTGTTACTGAATGTCAACTTCTGTCCACTGTGGGACAGACTGACTCTTATTCTTTCCTTCCCAATCCTGTTTGGTCACAGAGTTTTGCCCACCCAATGGCCTATGCCACTTTCATCTCGCTGGTACCCCAGCTGTGGTTAGGTTGCAACAGCCTGAAACTTAGATCTGCCTCTTCTCAACTGGATGGCCTGATCCCAATCTCTGTCGAACTCCAAAGGTCCATTTCACCAGATAATTATCTTTGTGCATGACTTTCATCATGCCAGTGTTATGCTCAAAAGCCTCCCATGGCTCTCTGTCCCCTCATGTATCTACCACCGAGCTACATCCCCAAATGCATTCCCTCCTTTATCTAATTGAAGTGATCTCAGTCTCCACCCTTTAATGCTCTTCAGTTCCTGCTATCCTTGCCAACCAGGCTACTTTGTCACCATCTCCCAGGGTGCCTTATCCATCCTTCTTTATGTCTGCTTGAATCATGAATATTCTCTTCTTTCACAGTGTTCCTCTTCGTATCCAAGGCCCAAGTTGTTCCTACTCCCTGATAGCCCCACTTTTAACCTCACAGCACATACAAGTTGCTTCTTATAATCAGGTACATAATTGTATTATATCCAGTCCTATGGTTAATTAGTATTTCCTTTGTATTATTCACATATTCTCAACTACATTAAGGTAAGCTTGAATGGAATTACCCTGTGTGTGCATGTATATGCATTTAGGTATATGTCTACAATTATTTATTTTATCAACCCTTTGCTGTTAGCTGAATCTCACACCAAATAGTTGCATATTCTCATGAATGATGATTCACATTGATTTAATAGCAATTGATTTACCAGAGCATTATATTGTAGCTTTGGATAAATTATATATCAAAAAAATATATATATATACATATATATGTATATATATGTATATATATATATATATATATATATATATATATATATATATATATATATATATATATTTGTAGCACTGGGGATTGAACCCAGGGGCATTCTACCTCTGAGCTATACCCCCAGCCCTTTTTTTTATTCTTTATTTTGAAACAGGGTCTCACTAAGTTGCAGAGTGCCTCACTAGGTAGCTGAGGCTGACCGCGAACCCAGATCCTCTGATCTCAGCCTCCCAAATGCTGGTAAATTATATTTTTAAAAGTAAGCTAGTTGCCTTAAAATCCCAAAATGAAGTACAAGAAAAAGGTAAATGATTTTGCTGGTATTCCAAATAGTTTTCTCTTTTTAAAGAAGCAATAAAATAGCCATGGTGGTGCACATCTGTAATACTTGGGAAGCTGAGACTAGAGGATCTCAGGTTTCAGATCAGCCTCAGTAACGTATTGAGATTCTCAGCAACCAAGTGTGACTCTGTTTCAAAATAAAAATAAAAAGTGCTGGGGTATAGCTCAGAGGTAAATGTCCCTCAGTTCAAAACACACACACACACACACACACACACACACACACACACACACTAAAATAATAAAGACTGGAGTTTCTAGAGAAACTTGGTATGTTCCTTCATGAATCATTCATTCATCCAACTCAATAGTTCCATAATGCCTACTAGATATCAGGAATCGTGTCAATTCCAAGAACAATATTGGTATCAAAACTACCTGTGACTAGTTTGTATTGAGCCAAAGAGAAATTCAATTGCTTCAAGAAATCTAAGAAATTAGTGCTTCATAAGAGAAAATGCATAGAAACTGCCAGATATTACAGTTATTAATAACTAAATTAGGTTGAAGGACAAACTGGGCTGGCCAACTAAAAAACTTGTTTCAGGTCTTCTTCATTTCTATTCCAATCTCTGTCATGGATCTCAGCTTGACTGCGGTTGGTCAGAGATATTTAATTACCATAGATCTAAAATTTTCTCTATTTTTCGTGTGTGTGTGTGTGTGTGTGTGTGTGTGTGTATGTGTGTGTGTGTGTTTAAGTGTGTATACTGGGGAATTATGATGTGGATGGCTTAGAGTGTAGAAATTGGAAAAGCCAGTTAACTGAGCTTCTGGATCTTACTGTGGGAAGTAAAGTTTCTCTGATTTTTAATGAATTCTTGGACAACTCAGTGGCTTTGCTCCAAAAATGTCCTGCTGGAGTAGAGGATTATCTTACATGGGTCATTACACTTCCAAGCTTTAAGCCTCAGAATGAGCATTAAATTAAAATTCCCCACACCTAGTAGGCAGACATTGTGACACTCAAAAGATGTGAAAGTACTAAATGAATTCCAAGCAATAATATTATCACCACTGCATATTTATTGAGTTCAACAGGGTGCTAAGTACTGTACAAACAGATAATTCAAGCAGTCTATACAAAAAAAAAAAAAAAAAAAAAGCAACAGCAATAGTCTTATAAGAACCCTCCCATTCATCTGCTTTAGGAATAGACACTATAACTAGACTTGTTAGGAATAGTCTCTTTTCAAAAGTATCCTCAAGGTTCTCTCTGCCTTTGTTTGATTTGAAAATGGCCGATTTTCTACAGCTACAAGTTATGAATGTAGCCAAGTCTCCCAATTTCAAAATTACCATAAGAATGCTGCAGGCATTAAACTGAAGAACTTCATCCCCTTGTGACTGAAAATTACAGATGAGTTTTTTTGAGAAATCTTAAGTCAGTTGTAAAATATGATATACATACCATTATGTTTTTGATTTATCTAGGAAAATACACATTTTCAAAATATTAATATTGATTTTTTAAATTAGCCTCAAAAATTCAGGAAAAAAAATATATATTTGAATCCCAAAAGAATTTAAATAGGTTAGGCTTAAAGGGCAACTATTGAAAATGAAAGCATGAAACAAATTTCCTATTTTTAAACAAAGCCAGACACAAATAGAGGATAAGTTGAGGTACAGTATACCTAAAATGTATGTGTAAGAGCCAATATGCATGTGGATGAGCACAAAGAATAACTTTGCATATATGGAAACTAATTGAGTTTCAGAATCTTGACTTTCTTTATTCAAATGCCAGCCCATCAGGGTTAAGAAAAAAAATTAAGCACTTTAGAGAAAATGGGTTATAAACTGTCATTGTTGAGTTTAGTGTTCTGACAACTTTGAAAGTAACTACAATGTAATTTCCCAAGTTGGTAGCTAAAATAATGGAACATCTGGATAGCATTGAAATGTATGACAATCAAAGAGAGAACAGAAAAGCAGTGGGAACAATGCTTTCCCCTTTGCTTATAGTTCTTTGTGGTTTTGAACTCTTACTCCAAACTTTAGTTGTGGCAGTCACGGCAGCTCTCTTCCCAAAGACTCACCTATCACTCAAGATCAAGAGTCTATTTCTGGGCCTGCTTATCGTTTCCAGCAGCTGTACTTTCCACTGACTTGCTCCCTTAATCTCCTACGTCAGCCTTCATGCCTGAACACCTGTGCGCAGTGGAAAACAGTGTGCAGTGTGATATGTAAATTGGTCATAGTGCTGATTTTAGCCTCAAATGTGCGGAGTGGGCTGGTCTTCAGAAAGGTAGGCATCTCCAGATAACACCATTTATTAAGCAACTGTAGGACCATGAACTCCGTCCTCCTAGGGCCAAGGAACCCTATCACGGATGACATAATGAAACTGCACTGTAGAGGGTTCAGATACATTTGTCTTACCTAGTGGCGATATCATAGACAGTGCCTCCTGCTATGGTTTCTGAACTGACTTTGGCATTTGTTAGGCGTCTATAGTTTCATATTTATGTCCTTAGAAGCATATGGGCAAGGCCTGAAAAGCTGAAGTTCCTCCTGGATAAGAACTAATTGTGGAGTTGAGATCTTTCTTCTCCTTTTTCTGTTTAAACATAATAAAGTGGAGGAGGAAAGTATACTTTTTCAATTCAATTCAGCCAATACTTATTTAGAGTCTAAGTATAAACTCAGTACCAGGAAAAAAATTTAAAAAAAAAATAGTCTCTAAGGACTTTGTAATATATGGTCTCACAACAGGTTCATATGCATAAATTATATATTTCTTCACATATTTACCATCGCAAAGGGATATTTCATAGAAACATATTATTTTTCTTGCCCTCTCTTACTGAAACCACATCTCAAGGTTCTCTGGAAGTGGAGTTTTACTGAGGGCAGAGATGACTTATTCTTGGCACACACATTAGAGTCTTTCCAGAGTCCCTGTTACTGAATAGCTCTGATTTGGGGCTGATGAGAATGTGTGACAGGAGCCCAGGGCTGCTCTTCTTTCCACTGGCTCTACTTGCATCATCTGATGGCATTTTGCTTTTAAACGCAGGAAGGCATATGTGCCCTCTCAAAGACATGTCAAGCCTCAGTTACAGTTTGGTTTGGACCCTTTCCCTCTTTTGCACTATAATTTGTCACCAGTGGAGAATGCAGGCAGCTGTGCCAAGTGCAAACGTCGCTTGCATGCCCACATTTGGCAAATGTTTATCCAGATCTTTCACTGGGGACTTAAATAGTCCATCATCTAGGCTAGATGATGGGTAAGGTACTATTTATCTTTGAAATTTTATGATTTTGTAGGACTTATTTGCACTTTTGGGAAAAGATGCTTACGATATATCATTTTGCCTTCAATAAGAAAATGTCAAAAGGTAGAATATTAATCGACACTGGAAGAGAGAAGGAAGTAGTTCAAAATTGTGAGTAAACTGCTTAGATGGTTAAGGTTACATATTTAGGTTATGTGTTCAGGTATCTGATATAATTTTCCCAATGGCATGAGTTAATATACTTTAGTCTTTTTTTCAAATGACTTAGAGATATTTGTATAAAAATTTACTTACACTGCATATTTTTTCTTTTATTAAGCATATGCTATAAAGTAGAGTAGTATACCTCTGGCCAAGGGAAATATTTCTTTGTTCATATTTGTATGCAGGCTGGTCAAGTATCTGAAATAGTAGGCTAAATTACATTAGATGATGAACAGGGTCTTTCTTTGAACTGACCCACAGACAGAAGGGAGGGTAAGTAAAAAGCCTCAGAGTGGGTACGGATCAACAATATAGAAGTATGAATGGATGGGGAGACTGAACTATATCTATAAAGTCCTATAGAGAAAGTTTTGGATGGCCCTTACTTAAGATTATTAACAACTCTAACATAGACTGTTAATGAGATAACATGCAAAAAACAACATATAGAAGGTAAATTTATTAATATAAAAATTTCCACAATCAAATATTAATAGATTATAAATTATAAAGATCTAAAATAATATGTATATTATTATAATATTTTGACAAATTCTATGTGGCATTCTATATAATATATGTGCATATACACATAAATCCAAAAACTTGGTCTGAAAGATTATATAACCAGACATAAAAAGTGATCATCATTATTTGAGGAAATTGTGAGTACTAATCAAACTTTCCTTATTTGCTTATTTTATGTTTATTTCTCTGTTACTCTCTGCCTCTTTCTCTGTTTTTTTACAGTGAACATTATTATGTTTCTTACATATCACAATTACATGTTTCTAATTATTCTATTAACAATTGTATTGTAAAAATTCCTATAGTAGGCACTGTGGAATTTCTTTTAGAAGAGTTTTGGAACAGATTGTTGTACTTGTCTCACCGAGGTATGTATACACATGCTTTAAGTCGTAAAAAATTGAGTTCACTCTTCCTTACATGTTGATGTCCTTGTGGTATGACAGCAACTTTTAAATGACTTGCTTCTGGAAGCATTATTTTTGGAGATGGGTAAATGGTTTTGTACCTGTATCAGAGTACATATCATGGGTCTGTCACAGCCTTGCACAGGGAGATTTGTAACGCTTCATCCAGAGGTAGAGCAAGCATGCCCTGGCTACTGCTGATAGAGACAGAACATCTCCTGCTGTAAAAATGCTGAATACAAATGCATCGTGTTCTCTAGCTAAAACCAAACAAGAGAATCTCTAATTCTATACCATGAAAACCTGGCTGCTGCTGTTATAGCCCTCTGTTGGCATGGCTATAATGTCACTTTGATTTAATGCAGCCATTTTTACTTCTCTTCCACCTAATGAGAAAAAAAAAATCCTTATGGCTTTGCTTGGTAAACATGAAACGTATAAAGATGAGACTCTGCCAAACTTATCCTCAGTGAAAAGGAGCCTACCCTACACCAATGAAGAGTGAAACTCAGTTGTTGATATACTCAGAGGTAAAAAGTTGCTTTTGAAGCATTAAATTAAAAAAAAAAAAAACAAAACAAAGCTGGCAGTGCTGGCACCTGTAATCTTAGTATTTGGGAGACTGAGAAAGGAAGATTCAAGGCCTGCCTTAGCAACTTAGCAAGACCCTTTTTCAAAGTAAAAAATAAAAGTTAGGGGTATTTTGGAGACTAGGGTTATAGCTGGGCGATAGAATGCCTCTGCATTCAATTACCAGTACAAATAAATAAATAAATAAATAAATAAATAAATAAATAAATAAATACAAGAAGAATGATGTTCCTGTCTATATAGAGAATGTTAGAAGACATTTTATCTGGGTCAGAAGTCCTCTACTCTACCGGTTCTTGTTGCATAAATTAGAGTATTTTGGTTTCATGAAGTTTTAAAAGAGGGCTACTAGTGAGTACTTACACTTTTTTGAGTACTTACACGTTTAAAAAAATTAACCTTTTTCTATTTTGTCAGTAGTCACCTAAAAGTAGGTTCTGTCTCAGTAACACAAGAAAAAAGTGTATACATTAACACAGAGTTAGCCCCACATCTAATTTTGATTTATCAGCATCTTTAAAAGTATATAGTGGCATGGCAGGAATTATTACAGGGTACTTCATGAGAAATCTAAGATCTTCCTTTTGATATATGTATTTATGACCTTCTGAGGATGATAGATTCCAGGTAGGTAAATATGATTTAAGAACTGCTTTTCGGCTCCAAATGGAAGCTGGGGTTGGCGGCAGCCTCCGTGCAGCCTGTGCTGCAATGGGATAAAATCTTTCCCTAGCCTCAGTAATAGCTGGCACTTCAGCCACCTGTGAACCTTTTGGTCAGGAATCCGTTTTGCATGCTCATCCTCCTTTCTGTGGACCTCTGGACACTACAAACCACTGAACCCTGCAAACATGGACTATCTGGTTTATGAATTACTAGAGCCCAAACTTCCTATTCGATCACCATTAATTGAGTACATACTTTGTCTTCAGCATCAATCTAGGTACTAGTGGTAAAAGGAAGTGTACTCCTCAGCTCTGGCCCTCACTTTTATTGGTATCCTTTACCTAATATAGATAGGGCCAGGAAAGGAGAGGATGCAAAATTTCCATGGAGTGTATCCTGTACCTGGCTAACAGAGCTGAGAATGGCCTGAAGGAGGGGTGGCACTTGAACATATTAAGGGCAATGATTTTTAAATTATGGTATCTACTGCTTGGTATTAACCATGCTATGGATGACTTCCAGTGAAATTCCACTGAATATCCATACCCAGTTTATTATTTCTGCACAATTGAGGTTTTATATCAGAATGAAACACACACACACCAAAAAAGAAAAAAGAAATCTCTTTGTATGTTTAAATATTAAACACACTTACTGAATTAATGACTACATACAATGTAAGACCTTAAAGGGACTACAATGTCAGGAAAAATCTCAGGGGTTAGTAAAAAGAATGGATAAGCTGAGAGATAGCTGATCGAGGGAAACTAGCCAGCCATCTCATCCTAGTCTCAAGACTAATTTACTGAGCTCCTAGATTATTGAGAATGCTACTGCTCTACCATCTGGGCCTTGGTCCCCATCTTAGATTCTGGTTTAGAAAGTCAAAGGAACTGCAGATTGAGCAGGAGGGCACCAGCAACCTTCTTCAGAGCCAATTCAGACTCCTGGCTGACCTATTAGCCTATCTGAGGAGAATGAATTACTCCAACATACATGGTCAACAGTCCATGTATATGAGGTGGGCAGATACAATCTGGCAAATCTCTGAAACATCAAAATCTTCTTCAGAAAAGAAAGAAAGTAATTATATTCTTTAGCATATATACCAGGCTTTCTGGGTACATCAATATATACAATCTTATTAAAGGTCCATAAGTAAGCTGGGCATTGTGGTGCATGCCTCTATTTCCAGTACTTGGGAGGCTGAGACAGAAGGATTGCAGACTGGAGACTAGTCCCAGCAACTTAGTGAGGCCCTCTGCAACTTGGTGAGACCCTTTTTCAAAATTTAAAAAATAGGGCTGGTGGTGTAGCTCAGAGATAGAATGCCCATGGGTTTAATTCCCAATAACATACATGTGTGTGCACATGTGCCCCCCCCCAACGCATACCATAAGTATATTCAACAACCATGAGCCAAACTATCAACACAGTGCATGATATGATGCCAGAAGTGCTTTGAATTCTGTCCTAAGAAGACTGCTTCAGGAATCACAAAGTAGAAATTTCAAGCTTCTACTCACAATGACTGTGAACATGCCAATCCTCACAAAATCCTATAAAGAAGGTATTATCACTGTCCTAGTTTTGCAGGTAAGGAAAGTGAGATTTGGATTAAGTAATTTGACTCAACTTTACAGAGCTAATGAGTGGCTGAGTCTGTCTGTCTCCAAGCCCTAGGCTTTCAACAGCTTTATTTATGTTCATAGTACAAGATCGGTTTATGTAAACTTTAAAGACTCTTTACAATTAGGACATTGTTTCCTAAATGTTTTATTTTTAGAAAGTTGTATTTAATAAGTATATAAAATGCCTACAGCAGTACACCCCCAAAATAAATAGCTTTATTTACTGCAAGTTTCACCAATTTTGTGGGATCTGATGGTATTTATCTTAGTTCTGACATTTAGGGCCCTCCTGTCTCACTGTCTCATTTTCTTTCCTTATTTTTTGAAACAGGGTCTCACTAAGTTGCTGAGGCTGGCCTCAAACTTGCGATGCTTGTCTCAAACTCCCAAGTACTGAATTATACTGATGGGCCACCACTCTGGCTTCATTTTCATTATAGTCTTCTTCAACCTTATGCTGACAACTATCTCAGCATTTCACTAAACTAGTCTTGCCACAAAATAAATGAGGTTGGTAGCCTCTAATCTGACACAAAAAACAAGTCTCTTAAAAGGCCCTGCCTGAAACACAGATTATTTGAACAAAGCTCCGTACTGTAGGCAGGAAGCAAGCCAATGGAGATTTTCCTGATTATTAATAGAAGCGCTTGAGTTGAATCTTTTGTTCTAAACCTGCTGCCATTACATTTTTAAATTTTTCCACTGACAGACCTAGAGTGCTCATCTGGGTCATATACATCTGGTGTTAGGCATGGGCATTGGTGGTTTCTGAAAGGCCCAAATGAAATTAATCTGGACAGATCATTCTGAAGCTCAGAGCATGTGGTGTACAAAACAAACTAGGGAAGCCACACAAAGGAAAGAGAGGGAAAAGAAGCCACAGAAGCAAAGGGCAGAGGGTCAGGTTGCCACCATTGCCTATGGGGGAGAAACCAGCTGGGGCTCCCTACATGTGTGACTGGCAAATGGGAGTTTGTATGACTCTTCAGACTCATAAAGGAAATCTGTACCCCTTCTCTGAGAAGGATAATCCATTTGTGTGAGACCTTTAGGGTAAGAGGTTCACCCCTCCTCTGAGTCACCCCAAGAACCCAACCACGGCTTGGGAATATTACAGCTGCTTGCCCTGGAAGACTTGAAGGAAGCAGCAACATAGCACCACATTCGGGAACCATTCACAAGTGAAAACAAAGCATAGCCTCAGCTCCCCACAGCCTGTGTGCACAGCTCAACAAGCTGTGACCTGCCTGGAGCAATTATCTGCTGCACAGCACGGGTGAGCAGAGCAGCCAAAGCCGGTTCATTTCCATTTCCAGGCTGAGTCCCTGGATAGAAGGACCTCCCCAGGTCCAAGTGAACAGGTCTCATACTGCTGTTCTCCTAATTAGTGTTCAGATTTAAGGGGGAACAAAACAAATGCAACCTTTCACAAATTGGTAAATTAGAGGTGTTTATATGTGGAATCAAAGATTTATTCCAGACAGCTCTCTTACTACATTTAAATGTTTGCATGTAGATTATTAACTTGGAGGCTAACCAGGGGCACAGATGAACAAAATTTTAAAAAATGAGGAATGACTTCCAGCAGGAAACAGAACAGACAAGATACCCACACAGCTCTATGGCATCTAAGGATCCACGGTAACCCTTCCCTTCCTCTGTTCAGATAGAGACAGATGTGAAGATGGCAGTCAGCTGAGACCTAAACAAAGTCTTCACGTGGCATCATTTCCACACTTAACAGGCCTCTCAGGATGCATCCAGGAACTCCTTTCTTATTGTTTCTCCTTTTGTTCAAAAGGGCACATTTTAGCCGAATGTGGTGGCGCACGCTTGTAATCCCAGCATTCGGGAGGCTAAGACCGGAGGATCCGGGTTCGCGGCCAGCCTCAGCTACCTAGTGAGGCACTCCGCAACTTAGTGAGACTCGGTTTCAAAATAAAGAATAAAAAATAGGGCTGGGGGTATAGCTCGGAGGTAGAATGCCCCTGAGTTCAATCCCCAGTACCGCAAAAAAA
>PVLC010005269.1:23194-77848 GCA_004027655.1 Graphiurus murinus | reverse complement strand
GCGCCGGGTACCTTCTCGGGGACTAGTTCCTCCGCGGCACGGCTCTGGCTCTTGGGTGCAGGGCACAGGAGCGCAGGGCGCCAGATCCCCTCTGAGTGGCCTAGCTCCTCCGCGGCGCAGCTCTGGGGCGCAGGGCACCGGGGCGTAGGGCGCCGGGTACCGTCTCGGGGACTAGCTCCTCCTCGGGGCCCAAGGCACCAGGGCGCCGGATGCCAGATCTCGTCTCGGTAGCCTAGCTCCTTGGCGGTGCAGCGCTAGGGCGCAGAGAGCCGGGCTGCAGCGCAGCCGGCTTTCTTACTTTCCTAGGTCCGCTTTCTGGTTCTTCCTTTTTTGTAATTCCAATTCCGCTTTTTTTTGTTGTTGTTATTGTATTTTTCCTTCTGTTAAGAAGCTCTTTGTATGGTAAATTTGGTTCGAAATCGTAGCGTCTGAGGGAAGTTGTTTCACTCAGTCGCCATCTTGGATCTCCTCCTCAAGGGTCATTCTTGGTGGCCACTTTTTCCACACTCTAGCTATGTGATTTTATGAATTCTGTATAATCTCCTACCACATTTTTGTTTGATTTAGTATTTTTTCCTAGAAATTTATAATTGAGGTTATTGTTCTGAGAAAACATGTTGCCTCAGTGTGATAAGAAATACATAATTTGGGAGAGTGATGGCAATTACCTCCCCAGTTTAGCCATTTTTGTATCTAGTGCAGGACTAAGTCCTCAGAATGTCACTAACATGAGCTTTTAGATATAGTTAGCATTGTCAAACACTGGAATTCAGCTTGAGCTGAGCTGTCATCAAGACTAGAGTCAAAGGTGTCAGTTTTTTCTTGAGAATAGCACCTTGGGCCATTGGTTATAGAACATGAGACTTGCTCTCATTCCCACTCAGTAATCTAGTAAGTGATTTTCTTAGGAAATCCATACTTGGTGGTTTGTGGCTAGCAGATGTAGAGGGAATGGGTTAGATGGCAGGGGAGCTTGGTTTGTAATAAAGATGTTGTCATTTTTCCAAGAGCTCCTTTTCATACCATTTTTGTACATAGTATATACTTTAAAACTTCCTCCAAAAATGTAAGGTCAGGATCCTTGAAAAACTTCATTTAGGAAGAACTGAAATGACACATTACTGAATTTTTTCTATTCTGTTTAATTTATGAATCATTCATCATGCCATGAGTCCAATAAAATTATATAGACATACCTTCTTTTTATGGTGATTTTTTGGGTTGTAACATAGGCTGGCCTTTCTCTGGAAAAGATGTCCAGATTGGAAGAATTTAATTCTAATCTCTAGAGAGATTTAGTGTGCAAGCATTCATTGTGATTTTGAGCAAGTCAGTTTATGCATCTTTACTTCCCCTTCTCAGGTTCTTTTTGGTTTCTAGGACAGTTCGGGTCCCTGTTTATCCCAAAGGAAAAATAATACCTTTTACCCTCCAGTGTTTAGCCAATTGTAGTGACAACCCATTTATGAAAACCTTTCATCAGAGAGCTGCCTACTCATACCATAAAGGATGGATTGGCATTCTTTGACTCTTTTTCTTTTCTGGTTTGCTCTATTTTGTTGGTAATAGCTGTAGTATTGGAATAAAGTTCTTGCACATGTAACAGCACTCTCAGAAAGTGTAATGATGGGAAGCACTCTCAAGGAAGAGCTGTCCAAGGCAGTAAAAGCTTATCAACCAAAGAAGTATATGAGTTCAGAAGTGATCACCAGGATGAGTCCTAGTCAGGCTGCTTCAGCAGAAGTGGTGGTAGGAGCTAAGGACATGGGTCCAAAGTAATTCACACACTTTTCTGAACCAGAAAACCTGTGATTAGAGCAGAAGGCCCACTTACTGACTGAGCTTGAGAGAAGTTGTTGGTTGGCTAAATCAATTTGAGCATGGAATTATTTAAAAATCATTATATCTGAAACATTTTGTTTGACACGTATCATATATATATACATATATATATATATATATATATATATATATATATATATATATATTCATTTGCTTAATTTTGATAGTATTGTTTGGGGTACTGGATGACTGACTGGACTCTGAATAAACCACACCTGTAATTTATTTCCAGTTAAGCTTTCTTTAAGGTGAAAGGGAGCTTAAAAGTGCTTGGGAAATTATCTCAGTGTTTTTTGCTTTTTTTTTCTTTTTTAGGGATGTTTTATAATCAAGTTTCTCTAAACATTAAGTTTACTTTTTATGGAAACAGTAACTAGTTTTAACTCATATTTAATCAGTTTATCTAATATTTGTTTTAATTATGTAATCATAATAACAACTACAGCTGGCATAAACAAGTTTGGGGCAAAAATAACTTCCCTGTGTTAGGAATACTCCTCTTACTACCTAGGAGGAGTAGATGCATTTAAGCACTCTACAAGTCTACACAGGCAATTTACCATCCCAAATACTGACTTCCTGCAGTAGAGTGCTCAGTGAGAGCTGTTAGGTTCAGATTTTATCCTCAAGGTGTTGTGGTCTTGTCAATAGAGACTATCTGCCTTGAGTATTAAACCTTTTATGTAGCAGGATGTCCATTACAAATGTCTTATGGTAATTTGGTGATGGAGTTCCAGGATAGTCCATGCCAGATTTGCAAAATAGACTATTTGCCTGTTCCAGCTATACTCCTCCACTACCATGTGCTATCCTCATTCACTTGGTCCTCGAACTCAGCACATGATCTGTCACTCATGATCCTACAATGTTTCAGCTTAATTGTTACCTAACTACACTGTAGGCTCCATAAGGATATTGTGAGTTGGCATCCTGGTAAGAAGGTTGAAGAAGTAGTGTCTTGGTGGAAATAATTCAAGTGCAGTGTGTAACCATTGATTAAAGGAGGAATTGCCCAGAGATTTCAAAATAAAAACATAAAGCTCTCAAATTAGCCCCAAATATTATAAAGGTAGAACCATGTAATATAAAGAACAGTTGCTTCCAGGAGACCCACACTCTAGATCTTTCTGGGAAAATCACTGCCCATTTGTGACTTTTCATTTTCTCAAATGCAAAATATAGGGGTCAGATGAAGTGTTCTCTGAGCTTTAACTGCCAGTTATTTTAAAGGATCTCCATGAGGAAGACCATGAAAGGTTTTAAATATTATTTTGTGTTCTAAAAATTTGAGAGGCTTAGAGCTTGTTTTTCTTAAGATCTAAATGAATTGGTATGCCCTGGAAAATGGAAGAGATGTCGGTGCATTCCCATTCCACAGTGTCTTATTAAGGAGGGCCATATTAATGTTTGCAGAAGTTGACTGAAGAAAGAACATAAGTAAAGGAAAAGTAATTTTAGTTCTCCTCCATTTTGTAGTTCCTATTTATATCCTCCTGAAACACTTGAATAAAGAGAGTATTTTTTCTCAGTCCAGAATAAGTGATCAGATGTTTTAAACCACCCTAAATAATTTAAAGATTAAGGATAATTATAAACGTATAGCTAAATGAAATGATATAAATGAACAGACAACCTGTTTGCACAGAGACATTGTGAGGTAGCAACCTGGCAAGGGGGCTTGGTAGAAGCAGTGCCCATATAGGCATTATTTATTAACATGAAGGAAGTTTCAGTTTTTCAAACTGTATCAGGCTGGAAGAATGATACCAGATGCATGGTCCAAAGGGTCAGCATTTCCTATTCCAGCTCTTTGGGAAACAACTCCTCCTCCTCCTCCCCCCTCCTCCTCCTTCCTCTTCCTCCTTCCTCCTCCTCCTCCTTTTTTTGGCACTAGTGATTGAACCCAAGGGCATTCTACCTCTGAGATATACCGCTAGCCCTATTTTCATTATTTTTTTATTATTTTGAAACAGGGTCTCACTAAGTTGCTGAGGGCCTTGCTGAGTTGCTGAGGCTGGCCTTGAACCTGTGATCCTTCTGTATCAACTGCCCAAGCGCTATTACAGGCATGTGCCACCATGCCCAGCTACACCTGCTTGTTTTAACATGATATTTCATAATTAGCACATTATATGTGCCATTAAATCCTAGAGGGTAAGTGGAATGTCTGGGTTAAGCTGACAGTTCTATATTCTGATAGTGATTTTGTAAGTGGAATTTGACAAATGCCATACATTTAATTTAATTTAATTTAATTCTTGAGATGTTTCTGAAACAGTAGCTCTACATATTGCAAACTAATAATAAATAACATAACATAGGTGTTTTATTAAGGGCTGAGTCTTTACAGTTTCTGATTTAGAGGGCAATTTAGAAGTGTGAAGTAATGCATCTTCACTCATTTAAACTTTTTGGGATCTGCAGAAGCTTGGCAGTCTACATCCCTTGTCCCATCACTACCTTTTAACTCATCACTAATTTTGAATTCTTCTTTAACATCTTACTTTTTTTTTTACCTTGTACACACAAAACTATAATGGTTTAGGTAAATTTGTATTTGATTCCGGTATGGCTTCTTGTTTTTATTTTTCAAAACTAACTTAATTTTTTATTAGTAATATCAATTGGACATATCAAAGAGTTCAGGGTAATATTTTAACATATGCATACAGCATGTACTGATCTGATCAAATCAACATAATTAGCATCCCCTTCTCTTTATCTTTTTTTATGTTGAGACTTTCTCAGGATGCATTGACATTGAAGTTGCTCCCTTTTAAAGTAATGCAACCTTATTATCAACACTATTTTACTTAATATCTTCACATTAATGCACCTCATGTATTGCCTGTTTAAATCATACTTAACATGCTGATGACAAAAGGATGAGTTCCAACTGATTTTTATATTTTCCTTTTATGTATAGGTATACTTATGATAGAACAATGATAACCAGAAGGAAAATACAGCTATATTGTTCAAACTAAAAATAATTTTTAATCATTGGTCTTTACTTTTTTGCTTACACACCAATGGCATTTATAATGCCAAAAGAATGTTCACAGTTACTTTCAATATAAGAAAAACATAGTCTGCTCAAGGACAGACTATAGGATACCCCTAATCCAGATAGGAACTAAAATTTCTGTCACATATCCAATTTTCCCTCATATGGTGACAGTTCTTTTTTTTATTTTAATATTTCCTACTTTATTTTTATTGTATTAATTCGTGCTTTGTATGTATACATATTTGTTAGGTACGAATTGATAGAGACAAATGTGCACACATTTCTCATCTGACCCCTTCCCCAATTCCCACCCTGCTCCCTCTCCCTCCCTCCCTCTCAAGTTCAGTTCAGTGAGTGACCTTGATATAATTGTGTAAGTACATCATGTGCCTTAGGATGCCCTCCCGCCCTGTCCATCCCCTTCGGTTAAATCACCTTCATTGTTTATCAAGGGTCTCTACTTTTTCATCTGGGGACCCTCTTATGCCCCATCTTCTCCCTAACATCCGCATATTAGGGAGAACATATGATTCTTAATTCTTTGTGCCTGGCTAATTTCACTTAACATAATGTTTTCCAGTTGCATCCATTTCCCTGCAAATAACATGATTTTGTTCTTCTTTATGGCTGAGTAAAATTCCATTGTGTACATATCCCATAGTTTTGTAATCCATTCATCTGTGGTTGGACATCCTGGCTGCTTCCATAGTTTGGCTATTGTGAATTGTGCAGCTATAAACATAGATACACATACATCGGTCTGATAGTTTGGTTTCCATTCTTTTGGGTAGATACCCAGAAGTGGTATTGCTGAGTCATAAGGCAGGTTTATTCCCGTTCGTCTGAGGATCCTCCATACTGTTTTCCACAGTGGTTGCACAAGTTTGCAATCCCACCAGTTCTTTTTATATTTAGAAATTATCTGCATCTTAAAATTGTATTCAGAAATATTGATATGCCTAAGAACAGAGTTATAACTTCCCAAGGATATTTGAAATTTAATTTGTCCTTAGCCCATAGCAAAATACAAGTGAATGAAAGAAAACCATCTCCAGCACTTTGAATCTCTGGTTATGAGCTCCGTTTTCTCCATTGTTCTCACTCTGTGCATGCTAATCAGATGAAATGTCTCTTGTATATCCATCTCTGCAAGCTTCTGTACCATTTCCCTCCATTTAGGAGGGACTTGTCACTCTTCACTGACTTTGTCCTAATAACTGCATGCTTTGCTTGTCCACAGAGATGAACTACTCCATAGCAGGAAGACCTAACTTGAAGCTATATGCCCAGGAGCCAGGCCCTGTCATTAGCTGTGAATACTCACTTCTAGGTATTCAGCTGCATGATGTTCCAGAGATGCAAGCTTGATACATCTGCTGCTGGCTTAACACTCTGGCCTGCCTGAGACTAATGTGACTTGTGGAGTTGTTATCTTGTCAGTGACAGATACACTTTACTGCACTGACTTTTGACCCTCTCCTCCCCCCCAAAAGGAAACTTCAAAAAATAGAAGAATGGTTACCCTTTCCAAGCAGAAAGAACGAGGACCTCAATCAACCTCATTATCAGTCACATATGGCCTCCCACCAATCAGAAGACACTTAATTTAGTTTTCTAGTGCTGCTTGTCTCTTCTTCCTCTGAGCAGGATGGATATCAAAGACCTCAGATGCCAATTCCCTTTCTTTAATTTCTCTGATATTATTAGTGTGCTGTAAAAAAATCACACTTTATTTCTCCCATCAGAAAAAATGTCTTTTGTTCCTAAAGATAGAAGATTCTGAAGTCATGCTGACTTATTTAGAAGGAAAAAGTAAAATGCATTAGTTCAATTTAAGCACCAAAGACAAGACTGTTATCATCAATAATCTGTTTAGGCAGGGTATATCATGAGGATTAATGAAAGACTCAGGAGAGCTGATGACCCAAAGCAAAACCAAAGGGCTATTAACCTCCATCAGTCATTTAATTCCTGGGGAAAACCCATTCCAAGGTAATTATTGCTGTTATAACTTGAAAAAACCAGGTGCATGAGTTATACTAATGAGCTCTGATCATTTTATTTTTATAATATTCATCCAAAAAAAAAGTAAGTGGATTTAAAAATGTGTTTCCCTTTTTAGTTTCTAAGGAAACCTTCTAGAAAAATTGCTGATACCAATACTGTCCTACCAGTTTGACAGACTCCCTTTCACATTGTCTATTAAATCCCTAATCTCAGAGATCCTGAACTAAATACTGATGTCAGGTTGTATTGTCTTAGAGAATCATCTGTGAACCATTTATTCTTTGTGGGTTATTCATACTCAGAGTAGAAATGAGGGGTTCATGTCTCTTCTTCCTTCTATTTTCCTCCTCCCACCTTTGTTAAACAATATTGAGTGAGCCCCCACTATATGCCAGGTGATAAGTTCTACTGAGCTAGAGGGGTGCATATCAATTTCCTAGAATTTCCATAACAAATTGCCACAAACTTGATGTCTTAAATAGCACAGACTTTTCTCTCATAATCCTAGAGGGCAGAAGTCCAAAATCAAGATATCCAAGGCCATGATGCCCCTGCTCTAATGGAAAATAATTTCTACCTGTTTTTTCTAGCTTCTAGTGGCCTCGGGTATTTTGTGGCTTAGGCTACATCAGTTCAGTCACTGCCTCCATATTCACATTGCCTTCTCTGTGTCTCCAATCTCTCTCTGCCTTCCTCTTATAAAGTTATTAGTCATTGGATTGAGAGCCAACACTAGATCCAAGATGGTTTCATCTCAAGATTCTTAACTGATTGCATCTGTACTGCAAATATCCTATTTCCAAATAAGGTCTCATTCACAGATAATGAATGGACATATCTTTTGGAGAGCACTATTTAACACATCAAAGGAAGCACATTTCAGGCTGGAACACCAGAGAAGACTTAATAAAAGAGGTATCCATCACATTGAGATGTGTAGAAGAAAGGGCTTTCCAGATGGAGAGAAGATCATGAGGGGAGAGATAGTAAAATGGAAAGATTGAGGGAGGAGTGGGATTGCAGAGGAATGAAAGGGGATCAGCCTGTCTGGACAAAGGATATGTAGAAAGGAGGATTGAGGGATGAATCCTGGAGAATGGACACTGAGCAAAAATAAGAGAGGAGGCTATGGAAGTACTTATAAAAGAAAGGTAAAGAAAAATTGAGTTAGGAGAATCTAATAGGAACTGATGTGAAGAATTAGATTCTGAAGATAAAAGGGCCTAGAAACTTGTATGTACCATAGATAGAGGGAGTGGTGTGTGTAAGAATAAGTGAGAGGAAGGAGAAAAAGATGAGACCCCAATGTGAAGCCTGGGTTGGGGGAAATCAAAGAAATCTACAACACAGAAGGGATAAAAAGTATGAGAGAAAGTTATATCATGTGAATTTGGAGGCCACACAGAAATGAACTTCAGCTAGGTGGGATTCCAGGTCTTGATATCAGGATGGTATCACAGCCTAGATATTTTGGGGTCTATTTTGTGAAGTACTCTCCAAAGCCCTTACAATGGCTAAGGTGGCTATTTCCATCAGCATTCATACTGTTATGATCCATAAAAACTTATAAGAATAACTTAGAGAAAGGAAAATTTATTTGCTCATAGTTCTGGATATTTCATGGGTTCCATCCATGTTAGGCCAGGTTGCATCATCAGTGGAGCTCAGGACATGGTGAAGGGAGCAGAGAGAAAGAGTACAAAGGTTCTGCTTTCACATCATGGAGACCAGACCAGAAGCAAAGAGAGAGAGAGCAGGGTGAGGAGGGACCATATATAATCCCAAAGGTCACACCCCTATGGAGCCCTCCTCAGCGACCAAGCTATGCCTCCAACATGGTGCCTTGTCACAATGAGGCCTAGAAGAACATTTTAAATCCAAACTTTAATGGTAGCCAACGGGAACGTTGTGGTGTTAGAAAAACAGTAAGCACAATGCCTTAAGGAAATATTCACTTGGGGGAGGGGGTGGAGCAGAAGGTATCAAAAAAGATGGTAAAGGAGAAGTGAGAGCAACAGGATTCAGGAGGGTGAATTTATTTCCCTGTAGTCAGGTAAAAAGGTGTCAGGAACATAGGAATGATGTATAAGTTTTGTAAATAGTGGGAATATATACAACATTGTGAATATACTTGATGAGGCTGAGTTGTAAACTTAAAAATAGTTGTAATGGAGCTGGGCACAGTGACACATGCTTATAATCCTAGTACTTGGGAGGCTGAGGTGGAAGGCTGAGACAGGAGGATCATAAGTTTGAGGCCAATTTCAACAATTTAGCAAAACCCTGTTTCAAAATAAAAAAAGGACTGGAGATATATCTCAGAGGTAGAATGCCCCTGGGTTCAACTTCTAGTACCAAAACAAATACAAAAATGGGAAATTTTTTATTATATATTTTATTAAAAATTTAAATAATAATAATATACAAATAATAGAACTGATAAAAAAAATGTCAGATCCTGTCCATGGGGATAATTGGGAAGAGGAAGCAAAGTTCTCTAAAAATATTTACCTAAGAAACCATGATTAGATGATCATTCAGTGACCACTAATTATCTTGCTTTCTTTGGCCTTTTGGAAAACATATCAACCTAGGGGGTTACTTGCTATATTGCATATCTTGACATGTCATTATAAAAAGCTTCATGGGGCTGTGAATGCATGGCCTCCTTAGAATAACAGTGATCACACACTTTGTAGCAGCTGAAGGTAGCTGTGAGATATGCAATTTGGAGAAGAATTACAATGCTAGTATATAATAATATGTTAATTACTATGATGATATAGTGTCAGTTTCATCAGTATTTTGATACCTTCCCCAGATTTATAGAACATCTGTGCTGTATTGAAGAACTGTATTCTCCCTTGACTGATGCTTTCTAGCAAGCACCTTGTGGTATGCTAATACATCAGTTTGACTCTCAGTTTTCTTTGACCTATTGGTTGGCATTGCTCATAGGAATGGGCATTTGTATCATATGTAAATGCAATTTTTGGTGACTCTTATGGTCCTGTTAGATATATTAAAATAAAATATATTTCCCTCAAAATATCTAATTTTAAAATAACTATCCAAAGGTATCAGGAACCTCATAAAGAGTAATAGTTTGACTTTAAGTGAAATACCAGTATATGGCAAGAGCTTAGAGACTGTGTGTGTGTGTGTGTGTGTGTGTGTGTGTGTGTGTGTGTGTGTGTGTTTGTGTGTGTGCATTAGTGGGGGTGTGAGGAATAGGGAGAAGAAGATGATAACTTCTCTGTCTCAGTTTTCTCATCTGTAAAATGAGGGGACAGGACCTGATGACCACTGAGAGTACTTTCAACTGTAATTATTATGTGCATCTAATATTGTGAACAGAACAGCAACTGTCGTCCCTATGAGTTTGAGATAAAACCCTATATGCTTTCAAGTGGCAAATTGTTAGTTTACTTTAATGAATCAAAACTTTAGAAAGTCAAATACTTAATTAATTCTATCATTAATTTGTTCCTATTAGCTGATTGAAATAAAGTGTTTATTAATTTCCAGTTGGTAATATGTAAATTTGTAATTTAATTAAAATCCCATTATGACATTTAAGACAAAAGGCACATTGATACAGAGTTGGGTGAGTGAAGCCTAGACAATGCTTTAGAATCAGCTCAGCTACAAGAATGATGATTCATTATCAGGCTCTTTGCAGAGGAAGAGCAGGGCCTGGGGCCAAGCTACTGGATCCACCTAGAATTGTGACATAAGTGCCTTTACATGTAAGTGTGATTCATGCTATCATCAGCAAGTCTGTGAATCAGAATTTTATATGTGAGAAATGTTCCCAAGATTATGGGGAAGTGGCCCCACTCCCAGTCACGTAAGATTCTTGAGGCTTTAGGCTGAGCAAACTCTCCCCCTTTGGACCTTCTCCCTGTGGGCCTCCCAGGAAGTCTGCTGGGTCATCCCCAAGACTTCCCTTCAGCAACTGAAAGAGTCCACATGTACTTCAATTCTTCTCTTTTTTAAGGCAAAACATCTCCACCTGTTTCAACCAATGTGCACAAAATAGTGCTGTGAGCCCATGCTGCTCTCCTTAAAGCTGATGCATTCCATGTTGCCTGGTGCTTCTTGTGAGGAGTTTTACTATGGCCTCCCAGTCAGGTTACTTATTAAATTTATTTTCGTTAGGGACCTTTGTGCAAGCGTGTGAAGCTCCTTGATGAGGGAAGTTTCCCACACAAAAGCCTAACAGGTAACCATTCCCATGGAGATATTAAAGTCCCTTACTGGCCTTTGAAAGGCCTTAGATCCTGGGACAATTCTTTTCCCCAGCCACCGTGCCCTCCTGCTTACATCTTTCAATCAAGGTTCCTGGCAGGAATATTAGAGGGGCCACTGGCAGAATCCAGAACAGTCATCCTTGCTAACCTTTGCAGATTTCCTCTCTCATCTCCGTTTAGCAGCGACCTGGTCCCTAGCTGCCAGTCCTCAGCTTTGTCTCTTGGTGAACCTAGGTCCTCCTCATGAGAGAGTAGATGGGATGAGATGAATTTATCTTCTTGTTTTCTAAGGATATCAAGGCCATTTGGCATGAGTTTCATAATTTCTCTTCCTTTCCACCTATAGTAGTGCCTCTTACTTCTTATAGGTCTCTAAGAATATTCAGGTCTCTTTCTACTTCCTACCCAGGGGAAGATCCTGCCACTTTCCCAAGTTGATCCACTGAACTCTGTTAAGAACACTGGAAAGTTGAACATGGTGGTGCACACATGTAATCCCAGTGCTCAGAAAGAAAACACAGGAGAATCTCAGGTTCGAAAGAAAACACAGGAGGATCTCAGGTTCGAGGCCAGTGTGAAGAAACTTAGCAAGATCTTGTTTCAAAAGAAAATAGGGCTGGGGATGTAGGTCAGAGGCAAACCCCCTGGGGTTCAATCCCCAGTACCACCACCACTAAAGAAAAAACAAAAATAAATAAAAACACTGGGATGTTTTCTTCTCTTTAGTTTAGGGTTAAGGGTTTCAGAGAGTTTTGTTTTTGTTTGCCTAAAGACTTACCATCTGAAAAGCTATACCCAAAATAAAATAGATCCCTTCTCATCTAAGAAGGTGGTGAGATTATATTGATAAACCATTTATTTTTTTATTGTAATAATTCATGCATTGTAAGTAGACGTCTTTGTTAGGTACAAATGGATAACGACATATGTGCATACATTTCTTATTTGACCCTTTCTCAATTCCCACCCCGCTCCCTCACCCTCCCTCCCTCTCAAGTTCAGTTCAGTAAGTGACCTTGATATAATTGTGTAAGTACATCATGTGCCTTAGGGTGTCCTCCCCCCATCCATCCCCTTCAGTTAAATCAACTTCTTTGCTTATTGAGGGTCTCTACTTTTTCATCTGGAGACCCTCTTATGCCCCATCTTCTCCCTAGCATCCCCATATTAGGGAGAAAATATGATTCTTTATTCTTCGTGACTGGCTAATTTCACTTAAGATAATGTTTTCCAGTTGCATCCATTTCCCTGCAAAGAACATGATTTTGTTCTTCTTTATGGCTGAATAAAATTCCATTGTGTACATATCCCATAGTTTTGTAATCCATTAATCTGTGGATGGACATCTTGGCTGCTTCCATAGTTTGGCTATTGTGAATTGTGCAGCTATAAACATAGATACACATGCATCGGTTCTGATTAAATCCACAAAAGAAACAAAATGCAATGAATGAGTAAGGACAGGGATGAGAGAAACCAAAGGGGCTACATGGCTATAGCGTGAATTATGGCAAATCTCTCTAAAAATAATACATTGAAGACTACAGCTAAGCCATTTTCTTACTCACACCTCCATCATAAGGTGGGGGAGGAAGGGCATGGACCAGAAGCCAGGAATCAATGAAAAACTGCCTCATGGCAGTCTTCTAGAGGCAGGATAGAGTTAAGTGAAAGATGACTTTAGAACAGCTCCTCAGAAGCCTGGCATTACACCCTGTTTGGGAGCTCACAAGGTATTCTACTAAAACTTAGATTAGTTATGTTTCAAGATTATGCCTTGATAGATACCTACAGGGTCTCCAGGGTGACATGCCAGAGCTATGCCCCCAAATAATGAGACCAGATAAGGCCCAGATCAATAATGCTATGGTTTTGTCTATTGAAAAGCCTACATATGTGAGAAGAGGCATTCCATTGAAATCCAGACATAACTTTGGTTTTCCCTGACCTATGAGCCCAGTAGTGAGAGATCCCAAACTAATTTCTATTTAACTTGAATAATGCTAACTTAATCAAAGTAATACCTTCATGTTTAATGCTTAAGCAGAATTTCATTACAATTGCTTTGATGATAAGCCAAATTTTGAAGTAATTGGAACTGGTTTGCATTTCTTAAGTTGGTCTTTCTTTGGAAATAATGAAAAAATATTAGAGTCTTGGCAGAATTCCAGTGACTGTAACTCAACTTGTTAAAGTTAAATTTTAATATTTACACATTATATAGTATAATATTTATACTAAACAACAGATTGGGAGTATAGAATTCAAAATAAGATACACTTTGACTTGGAATTACAATATGGTAGTTATTATACCCAGAGAACTGGAGGTTATCTAGTACTAATACTGGAGCAGCCCAAGCAAAGGATTTTGAAATATAAATACTGCCAAGCATGTAGTCTTAGCTTGTACTTTTACATTGGGTTTCATGGCAGTGTGTGCTTTGTATACTGGCTGATTGTTGATTTCACTATTGAGATAGGGGAAAGCTGACTTGTAAATGACACCATCTACTACACTGAGCATGTCAGGAGTCAGACTGGTTCAGGGGTGAAAGGTACGGGAAGTTACCAAAAAAGTGAGTGTAATCATAAAATCTCAGCATGTAAGAATTGCTTAGGACTCTGGCAACAGTCCAGTACAAATGCCATCTTTACACATGAGGACACTGAGGCCCAAAGTTATTAATTGATTTGTTTGAGGATTACTGAGCCAGTTAGTGATAGGTCTGAGGATGAAGACTGTCATACATTTAAAAAATAATCAGAGAGATTCTCTAAAGAAAGATGCTATTGATTGGGGAATAACAATGGGAATATCAGAGCAACTGTGGGCATATTCAAAAGGTTTATACCAGAGGACTTTCTTAATGGAAAAATGATGATGATTTCATTAGATATTTTGAAACAATAATTCTCTACCACAGTAATTAGTAAAAAGAGTGACATCAGTCTGAGGTCGAAATAAGAATTGCAGGAGAGATACAATTATAGAAGTACTTTTTGTAGAAGATTGTATTTGTCTCTTTGAAAGCACACCATTCTGATGTTATTTTTTGTGATAATCACTCTCAAACATGCTTAAGAACCCCTCTTTGCTAGCCTCCTGGCTTTATTTATTTATTTTTGTGAGCTTTGACACAAGCAACTCCATCTTGGTTCTGCCAACTTTTACACTTCTTCCACAAAACACATGTCTTCAACTCCAATCCAGAGAACCTACTACCCCCAGCTAGAAACGAGTGTGTGTTTACCCAAGGTTGATCTAGTTACAGATGCATAAATAAATAATGGAGAAAATCCTGAATGGAACACTCCTACGTTCTCTGGCAATGGTCTTGTAAAGGGTATTCAAGAGTCAGTCAGAGTTTGGAGTAAAAATGGATGATGTTTCTGTTCCTTTCTAAACCCTCAAAGATATGGTTCTAAGAGCACTGTTAAAAAAAAGTAGTGGCAAATACAGATTTGAATCAGTTTGAGGTGAAAGGACTCAATACAATGTCCTTCCTCACCTAGTCACAGCTGTTAACAAAGGAAACATTGGGCCAACTTGTTAGGAAGTGACCACTCTGGAACTGATTTTACCACTTATCAGAAAGAAGATTTTACATACTAAAAGGAGGCCTGGAGAGTTTAACTTGAGGGAGGGCTCCTATGGCTTAACTTCTATGTCCTCTTGTACTCTATGATACTCTAATGTAAATTCCTACATTGTGAAGGAATGTTTGTATTCAGACATACACAAGCCACATCAGCATTAACTGGACCCTAATATTCAGTTCTATCATTGGTTTAATAGCCTCAGGTTATGCCTGCAAGAAAACATGGAGACAACCAGTTACAAAGAGAGCACTCTGTCAGTCATGTGACCACTTAGTCTCTGTACCCTTCTTTATTCAATAACTCTCTCTGCCTTGTGCCAAACCATTGGTTTTCCTTGGAAGGCTTCCAAGTTATTTCTTCCCTAAACTAATCCCACACAATCTGGAATATGACAGCCTTTTCACATTGAGTGGATTGCTTGTGGACATTAAGTCCTGTCTAGTTTTTAATGATTCATGAGTGTTTTAAAGGAAACTTCTCAAGCTCATTTTATTTGTCTGCCTCCCATTTAAAAACCACACAGATTAGGAGTATGTCCTGTTCACTTCTGTTTTCACCTTTCCTATTTCTCATGAAACTGTGAGCTAAAAACGCTGGATATGTATCCAGAAATCCACTGGGTGGTAAAGAGAAAATAGCACTAAATTAAGAGTCAGGAGACTTGGGTTCTGGTCAAAAGTCATACCACTGACCAGGTGGATGACATAAGGCAGCCTACATCTCCTCCTTGTACTTGATCTTCCCCATAATGGAAAATGACTCTTTTGATCTCAATACCTTTGAAAGACCCTTTGATTGAAAGATGTTTTTATACTCAATTTTCTCCTGTTTTCTCATTCCTGGTTTCAACTACAATGGTGTTTTTCAGGTGTCTGGTGCCTTTCTTGATATTTCACTTTAGTTGGAAGACATATTGTCATTCCTATTGTTGTAATGTCATTGAACCATCTTATTAATCAATAAAACAGATGGGTTAATGTGTAGGGCTTTGTAAATGAGTAACCACAGACTCAATGCTACTGTAATATGTAAACATAATGAATTCATCTTTGATTGTTGTGCTCAACTATAATGAAAGAGGGCAAATGTGACCCCACTTACCTTGAGCAATTGAGCATCTAGTTATTTGAGATAATTTAAATGTCTTATATCAGTCTCTTAAGCTACTTGCATACGAATAGAAAACATATTTTTCAGGGTCACTGTTGGATGTTTTTACTTAATTTTACTGAGTAATAATACCTTATATCTCTATATGAGTAGGACCTTTTCTCTTTTCTCTCCCTATCTCAAAGATCTAGTAACTCTTCTCTTAGTAATAACAAGGATAAATACAACATGTATAAAGCTATTCACTTTCAACAGACATTTTCACATACATTAGCTTATTTGAGGGTCACAGCAATCTTCATAGATGCTTATTTTTTAGAAGAGTCAGCTCTCACAGGCATTAAATGACAGAGTATGTGAGGATGGAATGACACAGAGCTGTAGGCTTTGCCCTCCCATCCACTGAGCACTCTTCACTTGTGAGGTGCTCTTCAGAAGAGACATTAAAAAACTTCAATAGACCAATCTTGTGCATTCATTCATATCAGAAAGAATTTTATATGCCATATAATGGTTTTAGGTACTGTTGTACCTGTGTTAGGCAAAATAATGCCCCCTCAAAGATGTCTATGTCCCATCCCTCAAATCTGTGAAGATATCACCTCCAGTGCAAAGGGAACATTGAAGATATCATTAAGTTAAGGATCTGGAGCAGAGGTGATTATCCTAGATTATCTGGATGGGCCCAACAAAGTCACATAGTCCTAACTACAGGGAGAAATGAGGTGCAGTTGGAGGAGAGGCAATGGAAAGAGGGAAAGGGGGCTGAGAATGGAGGGAAAGAGAGAGAGAGAGTGACTTGAAGATGCTATGCTGCTGGACTTGGAGAAGTGGCCACAAGCCAAAGAATGTATGTGGCTTCTAGAAGCTGGAAAAGACAAGATAATGTATTCTCTCTAGAGCACCTTAGCTCTGTCAACATATTGATTTTAGCTCAGTGAGACCCATTTCAGACTTCTAAACTCTGAATGAAAGAGCATAAGTTTTAGTTGTTAGAAGCTATGATATTTGGAGTAATTTGTTTCAGGGGCTTTAAGAAGATGATACATTAATTCATCACGTATTGAGAACAATGGCTAGTAAGCAGTCCATGAGAGAAGATACTTAAAGGTGAGGAGGAGCTGCAGAGTGCCAGGGAGTGGAGGCCAGAGGCTCTTAACTCACTCTGGATGGAAAGTGGAGTGTCAGGAGAGACTTCAAGGAATGTGGATCAAAGACATTTGGGCATTGCAGGAATTAGGAACAGGGGCACAGAGTAGGAACAGGGAGCAGAGTAGCAAAAGACCCACTGTTCCAGGGGTTTTGTATCCTGGCCTAGGGTTTCCATCTACTTCCATGAAGGCACACAAGTCCACTGGGTAGCCAGCAATTAGAGATCTGCATGAAATATATATACATGCAACATACATGAGTGTGGATATATATATATATATATATATATATATATATATATATATATATATATATATAATCTCCTCTGAAGATCCATTTAGTGCAATACAGAATATACTTCAGCATCATATTCAACATCCATGAACTTAGGGACTTACTGTGGAATTTGAAGCAGCTGAAGCTTGAAGTAGATCATCTCCTTTCTTTCTAGTCTGCATTGGATCATACATTACAATGAATGGAAGCAATTATAGGCAGAGTCAATGACAGTGCCATTTTTTATTTGAGTAAAAACCCATCTACCCAATCAGTGCTCTAACTCACAATAAATTATATTAGACTTCCAGTATTACTTGAGCATGTAGAGGGCTATGGATCGATGGGTATATGATACTTGAAAAGCTTCACCATTCAGTTCTTGATGAATTTATAATTAACAAATGAAACCAAACTCATCACAGTAAATTGTTCATTTGACTGCATTCCTGTTGTGGAGCACACTGTGCTGAGGAACAAGAGTGTGGAGTGCTGCTGAGTGCAAGCCTGTGCTCTTGTATGTGAAGGTACCCATCAGCAAATGAATGCATCTATCAGAGCATGTGAATGATGCGATACTGTGATAAAATGCTTCATCTTTGCAGGCTGCTGATTTGTCTGGCTTGAACACTGTATTAATCAATGATTGTTTTATATTAAAAGGCACATTATTTTGCTGCAGACTAGCTGGCAGTTTTCCAGGAAATATCAGTAAACTGGAGAATTCTATAAGTAATGTGTGAAATATATGTGAAGTAGGTAGAAAAAATGACTGTCTGCCAGTGGTTAATGTTAAAAAAAAAGCAAGCATAAAAGGCTTCACAACTGCATGGAGTTTCCATTTAAAGGCGCAGTTATTGTAGATCATCCCTCTTGGTTATTTATTTTCTTTAGTTTCTGTGCCTGAAAAATGCCTTTGTTTTATAAAAGGAAATTTGCATTAAGCCTGAAATAATTCTTAGAAGTTTTGGCTATTTCAGAGAAGGGCATGCATTGGCTCCCACACACCAGTACACTGGGTGTGATGCTCATTAAATTATTAGAGGCCACTATGTTCAGCAACTATGTAGCATAATTTTGTTTTACTAGTTTACTATGCACCAGTGATACTCAATTGAGTCTTAGCATTAATACACTCATAATATACAGTACAGTTCCTCCATATGGTAGAAACATATTAAACATATTACACAAACAGCTCAACACCTCACATATTAATAAACAATGAACCAATTAAACAATACAGCAGTCACGAAAATAAACACTGGCATATGTGCTCAAGGTCTAGATGAAAAAGAGATTGAGAGGGAAAATGAGACGAGAGCATGGCAGATAAAACAGGATCACAAAGGTTAGACCTTTACAATGAACCCAAAGGCATGGAATCTTTGATTGCCCACAGGCAGAACACTGAAAACAATATCGTTTAAGCTCTAAGGGGCTATTAAGTAAACCCAGAAAATCTCTCTTTTTTGGCTGAATCTGCTGAATACAAGTTTAATGTGAGCCACAAACACAAGCCACATATGCAGGTTTAAAGTTTCTACTAGATGCATTGTAAATTATTCCAAAGAACAGGTGACATGTGTGTCTTTTAATCAGTCCGCAAAGTATCAATTTAACATGCAAACTTGAATTAAGTTATTAGTATCATATTTAACATTTTTACATACTCAAGTCTTCAAAATGCAATCCTCAGTGTAATTTACACTTCCAAAAATGCATCCAGCATGTGTCCTTCCATTTCATTGTTTGCTACAAAGGTGCAGGCATGAACTATTTGCTAGTTATTAAATGATGATAATCCATAAAAAAAACATTCTCCAAAATCCTTAAAATAAAGCCTCTTTGCCCTAATACTTAGGGTTTCTCCCCATGTTCAGGGTGAATAGAATTAGAAAACATTTTGAAGTTAAAGCACAGGTGGTATAGTAGGGAAAATCTGCACCAGGACTCAGACAACTTGCCTTCACATTCTGCACCCCCCCACCATACACACATTACCTGAGTGACAGGGAACACTAAGCTCTTAGCCATTATGGGTCTTAGTGTCTTCATCTGTGGAATGGGAGGTCAGAGTGCCTGTCTGTCCTATTTTTAAAACTTGTTACAAGTCTCATATAAAATCACATTTGTGTAAATAGGAGTGTAGTGAAATGGAAAGTACCATACAAATATAGGAATCTATTGCTTTTCAGAACGTAAGTAAATTTTGAAATCCTGGGATGCCCTAGATTCATTCCTTTATTTATGTTGTAATGATACTGGTAATATGTGAGATTCACTCACCTTCAGAAAATAAAACCATTCCATTTAGGGCAATTTTCCTCTTCAGTCAATCCTAGTCTCTCCTGCTCCTGGCCCTGCTTAGCTAGTCTGCTTTGATACAGACATTTCTCAAGGGAAAAGCATTTGGTATGCAGCCCAGCTGCATAAGAGACAAGCAATCAGTGCACACATACTTTTAAATGAAAGCCCGAGCTGGTGACCTCAGGTAAACAGAGGCCTCTTCCCCTCCCCAGCAGAGCATATTCGTACCAAAGCCATTTTTCTCTGCTGCCACATATAACATACTTATGTATGTGTAGGATATGTGGATATGTGATGCCAGTACTCAAGAACTGATTATGCACTGGTGGGTGAAATCAGTAGAGCCATACTAGATGCATAGGACAAACATGGCTCTCATATTAAATAAAAAATAAAAAACCCTAGTATTAAAGATACTATGGCAGTGTTGAGTGTAGAGAATTTTCTCTTTATTCATTGAGGATAGTGGAGGGAAAGAGAAATTTGACATCAAACATTATTTTGGCACTTAAAGTAATACTAAGGATAATTATTGTAATGTAAATAGAAATAGGTGCTGCTGTTGGATCAATGATGACAATACATAATTTTTATTAAAATATGTTTGCCTTGTGATCTGTTGTTTTATTGTCTTTGGATAGTTTTTTAAGGTTTAGCATGAGCAGCACTTTAAAGCAAATCAATTTCATATTTTAAGTTAATCATATGTTTAATAAATATGTCTCTTTTGCAGTCAAACTAAAAAATCTGATATATAGCCAGGTATAGTGACTCATGCCTGTAATCCAAGTATTTGGGAGGCTGAGATAGGAGGATCACAGGTTCAAGACCAGTCTCAGGAAATTATTGAGATTCTCAGCAACCTAGCAAGACACTGTTTCAAAAACAAAAATTAAAAAGGGCTGGAAGTATATCTCAGAGGTACAATGACCCTGAGTTGAATCCCTAGTACTGCAAAAAAGAAATACTGAAATACTAAATTGCAAGACATTTTCCAGTTTTATTCACTTCTTCTAGAGATCATTTGCAAGGTGACAGAAGTATTTTAATAAAACTAGCAAAGGTACCTAGAATAAGCATTGTTTATCAAATCACTGTAAGTGATATCATTTACATGTCATGTTTCAAAAGATGAATGTGTTTTTAGTTTGCTTTTTAAACATTACGACAGGGTCTCCAAGCTTTTGAGTAAAACATAAACAATTCATTGGAACAGAGGAAACTATCAGAATATATTGGTCACTGTTTGCTGGCAAGCATTTCTGACAGCGGCCCTCTGTTGAAGAGAAAATTGCACAAATTGCCAGTTATTATCATTTTTAATAAATAAGTCTTCTATTCTCTCCTTTCCTCCCTCCCTCTGTCTTCTATGCAATTGTGTTCAACAAGCAAATTTTCAGGGGGACCATTTCTATTACAGAGTGATTGAGCTCTGATTTACACATCAATTACCCATCTTCATGGACATTTTCATGCTCCCCTAGATGACATAAATGAAGCATAACTGCGTAAATGCTTTATTTCATACCAGTTTTGGATAACTGAGACTGATAACTAATCATATCAAGAGACAATGTGCGATAATACAGGAAACAATAAATGCTTCCCTCTGAAAATCTCATCTATTCTTATGAGCTCACCATTTGAATGCTTATCTCAGTCATCCATTTCTTTCTGTAAGGATCTTCCTTTCACTTAGTTTCTTACTTGGAAACTTGGAGTCAAGCATTTGCAAAGATCAATTCTTTATTTGCCACCTTCCCAAAGAGCAAATATCTGACTATTTCCTTGTGGGTATTGTAGACCAGTTTCACTGAACATCCTATGGGCAACCCATGGGACTAGGCTTGTCTGCATCTATAATCTTCTGCTCATTAAAACATGTTTGATCCATAAGATCATCTTTAATTCCACTTGATTTGTGTGTATTAAACTGGCCCATGAGCAGAATGTGAACTCTTCTATCACTCAATGCCCAACTGAAACACATCTGTCTGATTTTGTTTCCCACTCGAAGTTCACCTGAGAGTGTTCTCATGGCACTTTATTCATGTATTACCCTGAACTATAATTATTTTCGGATAGGTTTTCCTTTTCTTCTGAACTGTGAATATCTTGAGAGCTTGTACTGCATCTTCTTATTTTTTCCTTGGCACAAAACACAATCCCTGGAGTGACATAGGCACACAGTACATTATTGTTAATTAAGTGGACACATTAATTAATATATTAATGAATATCTCTGTCAACATCATCATTGAACTTGGGCAAAAAATGTTTCCTTGTCATTTGTTCTTTCAGTCAGTCAAAAATATTTATTGAGAGCTGAACATGAGCTTGGGACGATTCCAGATAAATAGAAAGCAGAAATGTGTTATTCTTCCACAAGGATGGTTTCATTTAATATTCACCAGTTCTCTCAGACAGAATAGAAAAGGGGGAAAGAAGGATGAATTGGAAAGCCAAAGGAGAGTGATGCTGGAGTAGAAGAAAGGATCATGAATAGCAAGCAATGTGGAGTAACACAGAAAAGTCCTATGGTCTAGATTATCTACACCCATCCTGAGGAGGTCCAACATTTTCATTGTGAACTGGCTCAGGAAAGTACTAGATATACCTATTATCTAGAGTTGCCATAAGAAAGTCCCATGGTTTCAACTAAGAGTTTCAAACAATAGGTATTTATTGTCTCAGAGTTCTGGAGGCTCAAAGTCTGAAGTCAAAAGTGTTGATTGTTTTGTTCCTTTCTATGACTATGAAGTGGAATCTGTTTTGTTCCTGTTTCTAGCAGATGCTAACAATCCTTGGTGTTCCTTGGCTTGTAGAACCAGTGCCCCCACCATCACATGGCATTGTCCTCATGTATCTGTTTGCACATCACACCAGTTTTTGAGGACATGGGTATTATAGGATTAGGAGCCCACTGACTCAAGCATAGCCTCTTCTTAGCTAACTAATATTTGCAATCATGCTGTTTCCAAATAAAGTCACCTTCTGAGGTACTGGGTGCCAAGACTTCAGCATATGACTTTCAGGGTGATGTGATTTAACTCACAATAGGCGGCTACCCTGGTTCTAGTCAGCTACCTACTCAGGGCAGGAGGGGGAAGTGTTACTATGGGGAAAGTCACACCTATAGGTCCATGTGAAAAAACAATTCTGGGATCATGAGGAGTTGCAAAGAAGAGTAGGGATTGCAAAGAAAAGGAAGAACAAGCTGCATCTGGGGTTCTACACTATTGTCTTGGTCTCATGATCAAGCCAGAACTCTAGGGGTGAAGATGGAAAAAGGCAGGGGCCGAAAGGATAAGCTTGCAGGGGAGAGAATTTGCTTGGGTAAAATTAGTGAGCGCAGGTGGATCAAAGGGTTTGGTGAGATATGAAAAAAGTCAGCTTAAAATTGTCAAATATAGAGGGAGCCCAAGATGTTGACTGAGAGAAACCCCTCTTCTCAAGCGCTTTAAAGCTCAAATCAAAATTGCCATAAAAGCAGCTTTTTTTTTTCTTGCAGTACTGGGGATTGAACTCAGGGCCATTCTACCTCTGAGCTATACCCCCAGCCCTATTTTTTATTCTTTATTTTGAAACAGGGTCTCACTAAGTTGCAGAGTGCCTCACTAGGTAACTGAGGCTGGTCGCGAACTTGGATCCTCCAGTCTCAGCTTCCCAAATGCTGGGATTACAAGTGTAGGCCACCACACCGGACTTTAAAAGCAGCTTCTTGATGGAAGAAGAAAAGCAGCAAAAATGAACAAAGTAACGAAAATTGAAATGCAGCTGAACAAAACCCAGAAAGCAGAGCAGGGAGGGCAAAGAAGCCCGCGGCAGCCACCATTAAGCCAGCCACCCTGAGCGGGGTCTACTAGCACTGAGACATCAAATGACTTCCTGCATACCTAGCAACCACATGTGGAGTAAGTGACTACAGAACTCCACACACTAATCAAGTGGTATATCCCTGCATGATCGACAGTGACCAGAATGCCTGGGATGACCAGGTTAAGCCTGTGGCAGGGATATCCCAGCTCACTTCTCCTTCCAGAGCCAGAGCAGCACTCAATTGTAAATTAACCACACTGCCACAGAGGCTTCTGTGGCAAATGATAGACTCGGTCCACCTTCCTTCTAGTGGTTGAATAGGAACAGAAGTGCAGGGAGGACTCAGAGCATACAGGGCATAGAGACCTTACAGGCCCCCTGGAAGATGCCCTGTATTTAGACTGCACACCTGCCACCAGCAAAAGCAGAGGGAATGATGCAGACGGTGCTTGTGGAAAGCCAGGAGCCTCGGGCTTACATGGGGTCCAGATCCAGTGATGCACGCTGCCTACATAGACAAAGAAAAGCACAAGGACAGACCCTGTGGAGAGCTCAGAGACACAAGCTTGTGGTGGGAGAGGTACCAGCAGAACGCCTTTGCTGCACTGACGGAAATAAAAATGCCTGAAACATGCTCAAAAATCTAATACTTACAAGCTGAAAATATCAATGAAGATCTAAAAGGATTAGAGAGGCCAAGGCAGATCTGTACTTATATACTTGCAGGGTTTTTGTTTTCCACTCTGTTTTTGTTTTGTATTGCTTTATTTTATTTATGTTTATTTGTTTAGATGATTGGTTGCTTTGTTATTTTTTGCTCATTTGTCGGCTCTCTTTCTCATCCCTTTCATAAGCTTTCTTCCCTCTCTCCTTTCTATATATTCTTCTCCTCAAAACTTTTTTCTCTTTCCTTTTTTCCCTGTCTCATATCAAGACCATTTCATACTACTATACCTAAATTCTCTAAATTGACTACCAGAATCCCCCTACATATCCACTATCTCTAATCTCTACCATATATCACCTCAACACACTCAAATTCTTATTCCACTGGATCATACCTTCTACTTTACCCTGTTCTTGCATTCATCACTGTGGCTTCCCCCCTCTCACCCAGCCTTCACCACTGAAAACAACCTACCCTTGTATATACCAGCGGACACCTCAAGAAAGGACTGCCAGACATCAAGGATAAACTTACCTTTGTTGATAGAAGGAATAGCTTAACACATCCCACATTGAGGCTTAAAGATGTAGAGGCCACACACTGTCCTACTCATGACTCTGAGACAAATCCCCATAACAGAAGCAACAAACGGACCCTAGAAGTCAACAACAGAAATCCACTAATGGAACCATTACAGTGGGCAGAAGAAGCCCTAGAGTAATGACAACTCAGTACAAGATACTATTCACAGAGAGAAAATACAAATAAGAAAGCTATAAATTGAGAGAAAGCTTGCAAAAAGAGCAAAGATATAAACTTAAGAACAAGGAAATCATGGAAAGGAAAAATAGCAAAGAAACAATGAGCTACAACAATCCCACAATAACAGAACTCACGAACACAGAATCACAGAGATTACCAGAAAAACAATTCAGACCTTTGGTAGTGGAAAGATACAAGATTTCCAAAAAGAGAATGCAGGTAGAGCTGGAAAGAAATAAAGGAACAAATATACAAAGAATCTGACACCCTGAACAGGAAACAAAGAGAAGCCTTGAAGGAAGTGAAGGATATGAAAGATGCAATAATTTAACTGAAGGTATCAATACAAACTATAAACAATAGATTAGACCACATAGAAAATAGAATATAACTCTTAGAAGATGACCATTCCAAAAATGAATGCATAGTACATAATTTAGAAACAAAATCGACAGCATGAATGGGATATCGAAGAGATCTCGGACAATTTTAAAAGGGCTAACCTAAGTATAATAGGCATACAAGAGGGATTTGAAGTTGGAATTAATGGAATCAACCATCTTTTCAAAGAAGTAATATCAGAGAATTTTCCAAACATGGAAAGAGAAGTTGACACACAGGAATAGGAAACATATATTACCCCCTCTAGACAAGACCAAAGAAAAGGTTCACCATGCCACATAATAATCAAATTGACTAATGTAGAGGCCAAGGAGAGAATCTTAAAGACAACAAAAGTAAAAGGCCAAGTAACATTTAGAGGGAAACCAATTAGAATCAATCCAGACCTCCCAAACCAAGTCATGAAAGCCAGGAGGAGCTGGAGCAACATATTCCAAACTCTGCAAGAAAATAACTTGTAGCCAAGATTCTCCTACCCAGCAATACTCTCTCTCAAAATTGATGGGAAATAAAAACCTTCCATGACAAACAGAAAATGAAAGAATTCATATCTTCCAAACCAGCACTAGAGAAAATATTCAAATAATTTAACTACAAAGTAGAACTAATAAGTAAACACCAGAACCAGAGAAACAATAATTTCCAGGAAGCAAACAATTAAGCAAAGAAGAACAAACACTACCTCAAACAGAAGTCAAAACTCAAAATGTTAGGAATTAAAAATGATCTCTCCATAATCACAGTGATTATAACTGGACGTAACTCCCCAATAAAAAGACACAAGGTAGCAAATGGATTAAAAGCCAAAATCCATCTCTATGATGCCTGCAAGAAACACACCTTACAAGCAAAGATCCACAAACTAAAGGTGAAGAGCTGGAGTAAGGTGATTCATGCCAATGGAACTTGAAGAAAAACAAGAGTAGCAGCTATTATATCAGATAAATTAGACTTCAAACCTAAGCTTACCAGAAGAGACCAATCCAGTCATTTTTATTAGTAAAAAGAAGGTGGCAAGAGGAAATAACAATAGTCAACATTTATGCCCCAAACATAGGTGTAGCCACTTTCATAAAACAAACTCTTCATGATATAAAGTCACACATAGATCCCAATTCAATAATACTGGGAGGCTTCGATACTCTTCTGACACCACTAGACCTATCTAGACAAAAGGTCAGTAAGGATGCCTCAGAGCTAAAGAATACCATAAACTAAATGGACCTACTAGACACATACAGTATTTCACCCAACTACAGCTGAATTAATGTTTTTCTCAGCTGCCCATGGAATCTTCTCGAAAATAGACCACGTTCTGGGCCACAAAGGGAGCACTGGCAAATTGAAAAAAATAAAACATAATTACCTTCATCTTTTCAGACCATAATGGAGTGAAACTAGAAATCAACTCTAAGAAGACCCAGAGTAATCATGTAAACACATGGAGACTAAATACCACACTGCTGAAGGAGGAATGGGTCTTAGAAGAAGTTGGGGGAGAAATTTAAAAAATTCTAGAAGCTGGGCATGGTGGCGCATGCTTGTAATCCCAGCATTCGGGAGGCTGAGACCAGAGGATCTGGGTTCATGGCCAGCCTCAGCTACTTAGTGATGCACTCTGCAACTTAGTGAGACTCGGTTTCAAAATAAAGAATAAAAAATAGGGCTGGGGGTATAGCTCAGAGGTAGAAAGCCCCTGAGTTCAATCCCCAGTACCGCAAAAAAAAAAAAAAATTCTAGAAACAAACATAGAGACACATCATATCAAAACCCCTGAGACACCTTGAAGGCAGTAATAAGAGGAAAATTTATAGCACTGAGTGACCACATAAGAAGAACAGAAAATCACCAAATAAATAACCTGATGTCACAGCTCAAAGACCTTGAAAAACAAGAATAGTCTAACCCCAAAGCCAGTAGAACACAGGAAATTATGAAAATCAGGTCACAAATTAATGAAGTAGAGAATAAAAAAAATACAGAAAATCAGCCGGGCGTGGTGGCGCATGCTTGTAATCCCAGCATTTGGGAGGCTGAGACCGGAGGATCCGGGTTCGCGGCCAGCCTCAGCTACCTAGTGAGGCACTCCGCAACTTAGTGAGACTCGGTTTCAAAATAAAGAATAAAAAATAGGGCTGGGGGTATAGCTCAGAGGTAGAATGCCTCTGAGTTCAATCCCCAGTACCGCAAAAAAAAAAAAAAAAAACAGAAAATCAATAAAACCAAAAGCTGATTTCTTGAAAAAATAAGCAAGATAGATAAAATATTACCCAAACTAATCAAAAGAAAGAGAGAATCACCCCAAACTACCAAAATAAGGGATGAAAAAGGTGATATTACTACTGACAGTGTGTAAATATACAAGATCATCAGAAACTACTTTTAAAAACTATACTCCAACAAAATGGAAAATCTAGAAGAAATCGACAAATCTGTAGACACATATAACCTTCCTAAATTGAGTTAAGAAGATATAGAAAACTTAAACTGACCAATAGCAATCAAAGAGATAGAAACAGTAATGAAGAGTTTACCATAAAACCAAAGCAACAAAAGCCCAGAGCCAGATGGTTTTGAAAGTGAATTTTATAAAAAATTTTATAGAAGAGCTAAATACTCAATCTATTCCATGAAATAGAAACAGGACTCTCCCAAACACATCCTATGAAGCCAACATCACATTTATACTAAAGCCAAATAAGACAGTTCAAGAAAGGAAAACTATAGGCATATATCACTGATGAACTTAGATGCAAAACTGCTAAACAAAATACTAGCAATGTGCATTCAAAACCACATCAAGAAAATTATACACTATGACCAAGTTGTGTTCATCCCAGGGATGCAAGGCTGGTTGAATATATGAAAAACAATCCATGTGATTCCACATAAGCAGAATCAAAGATGAAAATCACATGATCATTTCAATTGATGCTGAGAAAGCATTTGACAAGATCCAACACCCACTCATGCTAAAAGCACTTCAGAGAATCAGAAAAGAAGGAACATACCTCAACATCATAAAGGCAATATACAGTAGGCCCACAGCCAACATCATATGAAATGGGAAAAAAATGCAAGAGTTCCCACTAAAACCAGGAACAAGACAAGAATGTCCATTATCACCACTTCTGTTCAATATAGTACTTGAGATTATAGCCAGAGCAATAAGGTAAGAGAAGGAAATCAAAGGTGTAAAAATAGGGAAAGAAGAACTAAAACTATCCCTTTTTGCAGATGACATGATACTATACTTAGAAGGTCCAAGAATTTCAATGAAAAAAACTATAGAACTGATCAACAAATTCAGCAAAATGTCTAGATACAAAATCAATCTTAAAAAATCAGAAACATTTCTGTATGCCAACCATAAATCAGCTGAAAAGAAATCCAAGAAACAATTCCACTCATGATAGCACCCCAAAAATAAAATACTTAGAAATAAACCTGACCAAGGAGGTAAAAGACTTTGATATGTAAAACTATAAAAAGTTGAAAAAAGAAATCCATGAAGACCTTAGAAGACGGAAAGATTTTCCACGCTCATGGATTGGCAGAATAAATATCATCAAAATTGCCATTCTCCTGAAATTGATTTGCAGTTTCAATGGGATACCCATTAAGTTACCAAGGTCATTCCTCACCGACATAGAAAAATCAGTCCTTAAATTCACTTGGAATAGCAAAATGCCCAGAATAGCCAAAGTATTTCTTAGCTACAAGAACCATGCAGGAGGTGTCACAATACCTGACTTCAAGATGGATCAAAGACTGGAAGTCAGACCAGAGACCTTGAAGCTACTTGAAGCATAGGGCCAACACTTCAACACATAGGCATAGGTAAATACTTTCTCAACAAGACCCCAAAGCACAAGCAACTCAAAAGAAGATAAATACATGGGATTGCATTAACCTAAAGAGGTCCTGTTCAACAAAGTAAAGTATTAATAACCTCAACAGAGATCCCAAAGAGTGGAAGAAAATTTTTGCCAGCTACTTCTTTAATAAAGGACTAATATCTAGAATATACAGAGAGCTCAAGAAACTCACAGCTAAGAAAACAAATAACTCAATCAAAAAATGGGCAAAGGATCTAAATAGACACTTCACAAAAGAAGAAATACAAATGGCCAATAAATGTATGAGGAAATGTTCCACATCATTGGCAATCAGGGAGATGCAAATCAAAACTATCCTGAGATTTCACCTAACTCCAGTCAGAATGGCAATCATAAAAAATATGAACAACAACAAATGCTGGCAAGGGTGTGGAGAAGTGGGAACCTTAAAACATTGTTGGTGTGATTGCAGATTAGTGAAACCACTTTGGAAAACAGTATGGAGCATCCTCAGATGAATGGGAGTGAACCTACCATATGATCCAGCAATACCACTTCTAGGTATCTACCCAACAGAATAGAAATCAAGCAATCGGACCAATCCCTGTGTACCTATGCTTATAGCTGCACAATTCACAATTGCCAAACTATAAAACCAGCCAAGATGTACATCAACAAATGAATGTATTACAAAACTATGGGATATGTACAGAATGGAATTTTACTCAGCCATAAAGAAAACACAATCATGTCATTTGCAGGGAAATGGATGGAACTTGAAAACATTATGCTAAGTAAGATTAGTCAGTCAGAAAAAGTAAAAAAAATCATACGATCTTCCTAATATGTGGAAGCTAGGAAGAAAATGCTACATAAGAGGGACTCTAGACAAAGAAGGAGGAACCTTAATTGAACAAAGAAGGTGACTAAACTGAAGGTGATGTGGGGGAAGGGAAACACCCTAATGCACATGATGTACTTTTACAAACATATCAATCACTAAAATGAACTTGAGAATGAGGGAGGGGGACGGTATGGGGCGGGAATTGGGGAAGGGTTAAATGAGAAATGTATGCATGTATGCCTTTACCAGCTTGTACCTAACAAGATGTATGATTATAATGCACCAATTAAAAATTTCAATTATAAATTGCTTCTTAAAGGCATTAATTTAATTAGCTTATAATTAATTAAGAATACTATTTCTGAGAATTTAAAAAAATTAAGTAGTTATTGAAATTACTTTGCTTATATGTAACTGAAAGTAAAACTCCTTTTAAAAGTGCCATTTATGAGAAACCCGAAGGTTATATTAAGACTTTGACTAGGAAAATAATTCTTGATATTTAATGAGCATAAAGAGGAAATACATTAAGTAGCTTTTTTTTAATTTGAAAAACAGAGTTGTTCTGTGTGTGTTGACTGTAGAAGCAACTGGTACGGAGCTCAGGACGTGGCACGTGGAACAAAGCAGGACACACTGTCATAGGACTAGGGCGGAGGGCCAAGCCAAGTCTTGGACCACCCAGCTGGGCACTGTGTCTGCCTCATCAGGCCAGTAGGCTGGGGAAGGCCATAGAAATGCAAGCCAAAGCATAGGGGAGGAGGACCAGGAAAACAGTGCCTGCAATGTTGACTTCTGAGCTGCACCATAGATTCCACAAACTGAACCTTGCCTCAAGCCCAAATTCAAACAAACCACAAAATACTTTAGAGCCCTCAAAAGTATTCAAATCCTATCACTGTCTCCTTCCCTGTGGACTCATGAAACCATTTCTGATTATGGAAAACATACTCACATTTCCTTGAAGTAAATCAAGATTTAAATCTAGCAGTTCTTTAAAGCTCAGTATTACTGTCAACTCTGATTAGTTTAGAGAGAGGATTATAAATGAGATAAGTTCAAGTTGACACTAAAGAGTACATGAAGAAATACTGGAAGAAACATGAAGGTACACAAAAATAATAAATTGTGCCCTTTGATTTTCAGTGGGGACCAGGGTGGATGCTGAAAGAGGGAAAGTGAACATATTTTATATAATTTTGAATTTAGTATAAATTTTCAAACTTATTCAAAAGTCATAAATATGTGAATGAAAGCATTTACTTTATTCTCTGATTATCTATTTTCTTGGTTTGTGATATCCATTCAAGGTCCCTACTGGTCAATCTTTGGGAAATATTTTTTAAGTTCCTGAATTATGCTGTTGTCTACAGTTCCCTTGGATTAGTGATGCTGATTGTGATGTGTCTATAAGGCATTGTTTTTTGTTATTGATGGGTCAGTGGGGCCATAAGGAGTGATGGTGAAGTATTGTTTTAAAGAATGGATCAGATCTGGGCATGGTGGTGCACTCATGTAATCACAGAACTTGGGAGACTCACAGGTTCGAGGCCAGCCTTAGCAACTTAGCAAGGTCTTCAGCAACTTAGTGAGATCTTGTTTCAGAATAAAATATAGAAAAAAAGGTCTTGGGATGTAGCTCAGAGGTGGAATGCCCCTGAGTTAAATCTGCAATACTACTACTACTACTGCCACTGCTGCTGATGCTGATAATAATAATAATAATAATAATAATAATAATAATAATAATAATAATAACAACATCTAGAAAAAAGTTCAATAAGAAAATATACATCAGAATTAAAGTGATTTTAAATGATTTTCTATAAAATGGGAATCAGATAACCTAAGACAATGTGACAAGAACAGAAAACAAAGTCAGGGATCCCTCCATATTATATGGTGTAATGGAAGCTTCTTATAGTGGGGTGTATGCACACAGAAGTGGAGTAGTAATGCTTGACACAACTTTGAGGGAAACAAAGGCCAGACATTCAGAGTTGTAAATAGATGCCTGTATGTTCTCAGTTGCCTAGGATAGGAGAGAAGTAACACTTTTTGGTGTGATAGATACCCCTATCAATCAGTGAGGGATATTGGACCATATGTCTTAGTCAATAGTTATAATGTGTAAGTGTATAAGAATTTAAAATCACTGGGTAGACTGCTTTTATAGTACATTTTAATAGGCTTCTAGAAAGTTGATGTGATGTACAGGCAGATGAGAACCTTTGGGTTGCCAGAGTCATGGTCTTTCTATGGAAAAGTGGCATTTCCATTAAAATCGAATCTCCTAAAAATGGGGTTTTATTGTACTCCTACAATATTGCTGAATATCAATATCCATTTGAGTGTTTAACTGTGCTTGCTTTTCAGAGAAGAATCTATATCATGCTCCAAAAGCCCTTTACAAGCCAAGCTATTCTGCAGGGAGTATAGATTTGAGATATACCCCCCAGAATCATTTGCACCCTGCCCATTGTGTGAGCAGAGCTTGCATGTGTGGATTTGTCTCTCTGTGAGGAAGAATAACATCTTCTTTTGGCTCAGGGGGTGGCCTCTGGATTCTATTAGTAATATTGTTATTGATGTTCTTCATGACAAGTCTATTCCTGTAATAACCACTTTTACTTTCGAGGTATTTCTCTCAACATAAATCAGCAATGTAGATTTCTGTGTAATAGAATACAAAAGTTTTCTAAAGGTGCCTGGTCTTTGATTTATCCTTTTGTAATGAAGAATTAAATTATCTTGTCAGGGTAATCCCATTAGATGTAGGTAAACTAAAATGGCTCAAATAAAGAAAATTGTCTGTGCATGATCACCTCATGTATAGAGACCAGAAGTTACTGTAAATGGGATACCTAGGACTCACCTGGGAAATTCAAATATGATTGGTCATGTGACCTGGGCAGAGGGGGTATATAAAATATTCCCTGGGTGTTTCTCATGGGCAGCCAAAATGGAGAACCAGGTTACAGAAGAAATACTTTAAATTAAAATTTTATTCTATAAAACTTCATGTCAATATTAATTTACTAGTCAAGCTAATTTTTTTCCCAATTTGGTGCTTCTGTCTCAAAGATCACATTTGAGTCTATAAAGAACATTTTCCAAAGTATAGCTAATGAAATATACTTTGCCTAAGTCCATTACTAAAGATAATTTAGACCTCAGCAATCGTGAAATTTTGTTATAGGAGCAGGGGTGTAGGTCAGTGATAGAGTGCTTGCCCAGGATGCACAAAGACCTGAGTCTGATCCCCAGTACTGCAAAGCAAAAACGAAAACAAAACAAAACAAAACAAAAAACAAAGTAGAAAGGAAGAAATTTTGCTATAGTTTCTATAAAGAGAACTTATATGTAAATATCTTTGGCTTATGCAGGTCTCACTGTAGTAAATCAGATTTTTTGAAAGAGCACTGCATTAGGAATCAGGGCAGTACTGTCCCAGATTAGCTCTTAGAGACTGTGTAAGCTGGAACAATGTACTGAGCTTCAGTTTTCTATCTTTATTTTTTCCCAAGGCAGTGATATCACTTTATTTATTTATTTTTCTTTTATTATTATTATTTTTTAAAATTATGCATGCATTGTAAGCATAGATCTTTGATAGGTACAAATTGATAATGACATATGTGCCCACATTTCTCATTTGACCCCTTCCTCAAATTCCCACCCCACTCCCTCACCCTCCTTCCCTCTCAAGTTCAGTTTGGTGAGTAATCTTGATGTACATTAGGGTGTCCCCCCCATCCATCCCTTTTGGTTAAATCAACTTCTTTGTTTATCGAGGGTCTCTTCTTTTACATCTGGAGACCCTCTTATGCCCCATCTTCCCCTAGCATCTGCATATTAGGGAGAACATATGCTTCTTTACTCTTTGTGACTGGCTAAACTCAACATAATGTTTTCCAGTTGCATCCATTTCCTGGTAAATAACATGATTTTGTTCTTCTTCATGGCTGAGTAAAATTCCATTGTGTACATACCCCATAGTTTTGTAATCCATTCATCTGTTGATGGACATCTTGGCTGCTTCCATAGTTTGGCAATTGTGAATTGTGCAGCTATAAACATAGATACACATGCATTGGTCCCATAGTTTGGTTTCCATTTTTTTGGGTAGATACCCAGAAGTGGTATTGCTGGATCATATGGTAGGCTCATTCCTATTCAACTGAGGATCCTCCATACTGTTTTCCAAAGTGGTTGCACTAGTTTGCAGTCCCACCAACAATGTATTAGAGTTCCCACTTTTCCACATCCTCGCCAGCAGTTGTTGTTGCTCGTGTTTTTGATGATTGCCATTCTGATTGGGGTTAGGTGAAATCTCAAGGTAGTTTTGATTTGCATATCTCTGATTGCTAATGATGTGGAACATTTCCTCATACATTTATTGGCCATTTGTATTTCTTCTTTTGTGAAGTGTCTATTTAGATCTTTTGCCCATTTTTTTAATTGGGTTATTTGTTTTCTTGGCTGTGATTTTCTTGAGTTCTTTGTATATCCTTGATATTAGACCTCTATCTGTATAATAACTGGCAAAAATCTTCTCCCACTCTGTGGGCTCTCTGTTGAGGTTCTTGAGAGTTTCCTTTGCTGCACAGAAGCTCTTCAGTTTAATGCAATCCCATGTATTGATCTTCCTTTGAGTTGCTTGTGCTTTGGAAGTCTTGTTGAGAAAGATTTTACCTGTGCCTATGTGTTGAAGTGTTGGTCCTATGCCCTCTTCGAGTACCTGCAAGGTCTCCAGCCTAACTTCCAGGTCTTTGATCCACCTTGAGTTGACTCTTGTGCAAGGTGACAAAGTGGGGTTTATTTCTATGTTCCTGCATATGGTTAACCAGCTTTGCCAATGCCATTTGTTAAAGAGGCTATCATTTTTCCAGTGTATGTTTTTTTTTGGCTCCTTTGTCAAAAATCAGTTGACTGTAAGCCTGTGGGTCTGTTTCTGAGTCTTCCATTCTTCTCCATTGGTCTATGTTTCTGTTTTTGTGCCAATACCATGCTGTTTTTATTACTGTGGCTTTGTAGTAGAGTTTGAAGTCAGGTGTTGTGATACCTCCTGCATGGTTCTTGTTGCTAAGAACTACTTTGGCTATACTGGGCTTTTGTTTTTCCAGATGAGTTTAAGGGCTGATTTTTCTATGTCTGTAAGGAGCGCCATTGGTAATTTCATGGGTATTGCATTGAATCTGTAAATCAGTTTTGGGAGGATGGCCATTTTGATGATATTTATTCTGCCTATCAAAGAGCATGGTAGATCCTTCCATCTTCTAAAGTCTTCATCAGTTTCTTTTTTCAACTTTTTATAGTTTTCCTTATAGAGGTCTTTTAGCTCCCTGTTTAGGTAAGTATTTTATTTTTCTGGGTGCTATTGTGAGTGGAATTGTTTTCTGGATTTCTTTTTCAGTGTATTTATGCTTGGCATACTGGAAAGCTTCTGATTTTTTAAGATTGATTTTGTATCCAGAGACTTTGCTGAATTTGTTGATCAGTTCTATAAGATTTTTGGTTGAGTTTGCTGGGTCTTCTAAGTATAATATCATGTCATCTGCAAAAAGGGATAATTTTAGGTCTTCTTTTCCTGTTTTTACCCCTCTGATTTCCTTCTCTTGCCTTATTGCTCTGGCTAGAGTTTCAAGTACTATATTGAACAGAAGAGGTGATAATGGACATCTTTGTCTTGTTCCTGTTTTCAGTTGGAACTCTTGCAGTTTCTCTCCATTTAATATGATATTGGCTGTGGGCATATTGTATATTACCTTTATGATGTTGAGGTATGTTCCTTCTATCCCAATTCTCTGCAGTGCTTTTAGCATGAATGGGTGTTGGATCTTGTCAAATGCTTTTTCAGCATCAATTGAGATGATCATGTGATTATTGTCTTTGATTCTGTTTATGTGGTGAATCACATGGATTGTTTTTCATATATTCAACCAGCCTTGCATCCCTGGGATGAACCCGACTTGGTTATGGTGTATAATTTTCTTGATGTGGCTTTGAATGCGCATTGCTAATATCTTGTTCAGTAGTTTTGCATCTAAGTTCATCATTGATATTGGCCTATAGTTTTTTTTTTTTTTTCTTGAGCTGTCTTTGTTGGGTTTCAGTATTAATGTGATGTTGACTTCGTAGAATGTGTTTGGGAGGGTCCCGTTTCTTTCTATTTCACGAAATAGTTTGAGGAGTATTGGGATTAGCTCTTCTATAAATGTTTTATAAATTTCACTTGGAAAATTATCTGGCCCTGGGATTTTCTTTGATTGTAAACTCTTTATTGCTGTTTCTATCTCTTTGATTGTTATTGGTCGGTTTAAGTTTTCTATATCTTCTTGACTCCATTTAGGAAGGTTTTATGTGTCTAGAAATATGTCGATTTCTTCCAGATTTTCCTTTTTGTTGGAGTATAGGTTTTCAAAATAGTTTCTGACTATCCTCTGTATTTCCATACTGTCAGTGGTAATATCACCTTTTTCATCTCTTATTTTGGTAATTTGGGTTGATTCTCTCTTTCTTTTGTTAGGTTGGCCAATGGTTTGTCAATCTTGTTTATTTTTTCAAGAAACCAGCTTTTGGTTTTGTTGATTTTCTGTATTTTTTTTTATTTTCTATTTCATTAATTTCTGATCTGATATTCATGATTTCCTGTCTTCTACTGGTTTTGGGGTTAGACTGTTCTTGCTTCTAAAGTGCTTTGAGCTGGGTCATTAGGTTATTTATTTGATGATTTTCTGTTCGTCTTATGTAGGCACTCAGTGCTATAAATTTTCCTCTTAGTACTGCCTTTAGGGTGTCCCAGAGGTTTTGATATGTTGTGTCTCTGTTTTCATTGGTTTCTAGGAATTTTTTAATTTCTCCCCTTACTTCTTCTATGACCCATTCTTCATTCAGCAATGTGGTGTTCAGTCTCCATGTGTTTCCACATTTGCTTTGAATCTTCTTGGAGTTTATTTCTAGTTTCAATCCATTTTGGTCTGAGGAGATGCAGGGAATTATGTTGCATTTTTTGAATTTGCCAGTGCTGGCTTTATGGCTCAGGATGTGGTCTGTTTTGGAGAAGGTTCCATGTGCATCTGAGAAAAATGTGAATTCAGAGGTAGTTGGGTGAAGAGTCTATATGTGTCAAATAGGTCCATTTGGTTTATGGTATTCTTTAGGTCTGAGGCATCTCTACTGACCTGTTGTTTAGAGGAACGGTCTAGAGATGTAAGAAGAGAATTGAAATCTCCTAGTATTAGTGTATTGGGATCTATGTGTGTCTTTGTATCATACAAAGTTTGTTTTATGAAAGTGGCTTCACCTACGTTTGGGGCATAGATGTTGATAATTGTTATTTCCTCTTGCTGGATTGTTCCTTTTACTAGTAAAAAATGACCTGCTTTGTCTCTTCTGGTAAGCTTGGGCTTGAAGTCTAATTTATCTGATATCATGGTTGCTACTCCTGCATGTCTTCGGGTACCATTGGCATGGAATACCTTACTCCAGCCCTTCACCTTTAGTTTGTGGGAATCTTTGCTTGTAAGTTGTGTTTCTTGTAGGCAGCATATAGATGGATTCTAGGTTTTGATCCATTTTGCCACCTTGTGCCTTTTTATTGGGGAGTTGAGACCATTTATATTCAGTGTGATTATTGAGAGATGATTTTTAATTCCTAACATTTTGAGTTTTGACTTCTGTTTTCAGTGGAGTTTTTTCCCTTCTTTGTTTAGTTGTTTGCTTCCTGGAAATTATTGTTTCTCTGGTTCTGACGTTTGTAGTTAATCTCTTTAAGTAGTTTCTCTAGTGCTAGTTTGGAAGACATAAATTCTTTCAGTTTCTGTTTGTCATGGTAGGTTTTTATATCGCCATCAATTTTGAGAGAGTTTTGCTGGGTATGAGAATCTTGGCTGCAAGTTATTTTCTTTCAGAGTTTGGAGTATGTTACTCCAGCCTCTCCTGGCTTTTATGACTTGATTTGGGAGGTCGGGATTGATTCTAATTGGCTTGCCTCTAAATGTCACTTGGCCTTTTACTTTTGCTGCCTTTAAAATTCTCTCCTTAGCTTTTACAGTGGTCAGCTTGATTATTATGTGGCATGGTGAGCCTCTTCTTTGGTCTTGTCTTGAGGGAGTTCTGTATATTTCCTGTACCTGTGTGTTGGCTTCTCTTTCTATGTTTGGAAAATTCTCTGATTTTATTTCTTGGAAGAGATTGTTTATTCCATAAGTTTCAACTTCTAATCCCTCTTCTATGCCAATTATTCTTAGGTTGGCTCTTTTAAAATTGGCCCAGATCTCTTCAATGTCCACTTCATACTCTCGTATTTTTTTTCTAAATTATGTACTATAGATTAGTTTTTGGAATGATCATCTTCTAAGAGTGATATTCTATTTTCCATGTGGTCTAATCTGCTGTTTATAGTTTGTATTGATGCCTTCATTTCGGTTATTTCATCTTTCACTTCCTTCAATGCTTCTCTTTGGTTCCTTTTCAGGTCATTCAATTCTTTGTTTATTTGTTCCTTTATTTATTCTTTTATTTCTTTAAAACTCTGCCTACATTCTTTCTGAAAATCCTGTACTGTTTCTAGTATTAAAGATCTGAATTGTTCTTCTGGTAATCTCTGCCATTCTGGGTTGGTGAGATCTGTTATTGAGGCTTTGTGGTAGCTCATTGTTTCTTTGTTGTTTTTCCTTCCCATGGTTCCCCTGTTCTTATATTTATATCTTTGCTGCTCTTGAAAGTTTTCTCATCCAATCTGTGTGGGGGGGATTAGAGGTGTCTGAAGTTATAAACAGGAATATTTTGTATTCAGTGATAGAGGTTGGGTGAGAGGTCACAGTAATAAATACAGGAATAGGGTAAAGAAGAGGGTAGGTTCCAGTGGAATAAAAGGTTGAGTGTGTTGAAGTGATATATTGTAAAGATTAGTGATATTAGATATGTCAGTGGATTCTGGCAATCAGTGTAGAGTTTTGAGTGTGGTAATATGAGATCATCTTGATATGAGACAGGAGAAAAAGTAAAAGAAAAAGACAAGAGAGGAGGTAAAGTGTTGAGGAAAGGAATATAGAGGGGAGAGAGGAGGGGGAACCTTGTAAAAGGGAAAATGAGGGGATTCAACAAGCTAAGCAAGTATACACAAAGCAAGCAATCATCCAAACAAACATAAGTAAATCAAGGCAATACAAAATGAATACTGAGTAAAAACATACAACATAACACAAAAAACTCCAAACAAACAGACACAACAAAACAAACAAAAAAACAACACAAAAAAGAAAAAAAAAACTAAAAACATAAAAACAGCAACCAACTACTAAAACAAACACTCTGCTAGTTCGCAAGTACCGAGCTTAAATTTTCGAGTGTGTCTCTGGCATTTTCTCTGTCAGTGCAGGCAGGGGGTTTCGTTGATGATTCTCACTGCTAGCTTATGTCTCTGGGCTCTTCACAAGGTCTGACTAGGGCTCTCTCTCTGCCATTGCTGATGGCAGGAGTTCAGTCTGAATGCCAGACCTTTTCAGATGTCCTGTGTGCACTGGGTTCTTCTGCACATCTAATCCTGTCTAGGGGCTAGAAGGGCAAGTGTCTGAATCTATCCTTTGTATAGGTGCGCCCACACAATCCAACTTACGGATCACTGTCTCTTGTATTTCCATTGTTGTTTGCTTCACCTCTGGTTGCTGGGAGGCACAATAGGTCAATGGAGGTCTGGATAGCTGGATAGCTGGCAGGATGTTGTATGGGAGGGGTTGGCGTGCAAGATGATGCACCGGTTTGCGGTGCACAGCGCCCTCTCCCTTGTTTTTCCTGGGCTCTGTGTGGCTCCACACCTCTTTCTATCTGTCAAGTAGTTGTGTTTGCTGCCGTCCTGGTTCAAGCTTCGCTGTGCAGTCAGTCCCCCAGGCCCTGTTGTGGGGCCCTGGATATTTCCCGCTGGAGTTTAGGCTGATCATACCACGCGTTCCCGTCACTGTGTCTGGTGGGAGAATCCCCTGCCTGGGTGGAACGTGGAGTTCTGGAGGTGCCCACGCCATGTCTGGTCCCTGGGTCCGCCACGGTGCCTAGGTCTCGGAATTGGGCTCACCTCCACAGTTCCAGGTCCTGGTTCCGCCGAGCCCGTGGCCCTCTGCCTGAGGTCTGCAGCCTGTGCCGCACCTGTGGTCACGCCGAGGTGCTGCTTGGAGGACTCCTTTGTTTCCCGACCGGCTCTCTGAGGTCCCTGTGTCCACCAGGGTGCCTAGTTCTTGGAATTGGGCTGACCTCAGCAGTTCCAGGTCCCGGGTTCCGCCAGGGAACTGCCCACGGCCTGCGGTCCCACCGAGATGCTGCTTGGAGGACTCCTTTTTTTCTGAGTTTTCTTCCGTGTGGTTCAGCTTTTGCCCCTTTTTGTTGCTTTTTTCCTTCTGTAAAGAAGCTGGTTTTTGGGTAAATTTGATTCGAAAGCACAGCGTCTGGGGGAAGGTATTTCACTCAGATGCCATCTTGTGCTCCCTCCTCGTGATACCCAGTTTTCTATCTTTAAATGGAAATAATAATTCACATCTTGCCAGTTTACCAGGTATTGCTAAGGATCAATGAGTGAAAGTGTAGTAAAACTTTGTGTGATGAAGATTAAGCATGATCAGAGCGTCAGTAACCTTACCCATTAACTGTGAGCAGCCATTAGTAGTTTTCAGAAACCTTTCTTATCCGCTATCATATTTAACCTTTACACTATCTTCATGAAAATATAACATGAAGGTTGTTTCTATTTTATGCATGATGATGCTAAAGTTTATGGATGTAAAATGATTTATTAATGATCAAGCAACTCATAAGTAAAAGAGATAGAGCCCATTCCAAACCTTTTGAATATGGATACCATCATCTCTGGACAAACTAGAAAATTCTTTAAAGCTTTCCTCCCAACGACTTCTTTCTTGGATTGGGTCAGGTTAGTTTGGGTTTTTTTGTTTTTTTTTTTACTTAGTTTTTTTATTCCTAGTTGTATTAAGCTATCTTTTCCGCTTGAGTATTTGTTAGAGAGATTACAACATCATTTTGAGAGTTTGGTAGGCCAGTCAAAATAATTTTGTCCAAAATGTAAACCACAGCCTATTTTTAAAAAGAGGAACCTACATTTTCTTCACCATATGTGCATTTGACATTGCATATTTATGTACAGAAAAGGTCTTTGTGTCTGCCTTTAGGATGTGTTAACTGACTTAAAAGCCTTTGACCTTAAGGAGCTTAAAGCGTATTGAGAGACATAGAGAATCCCAGTTTAGTCATTACAAAGGATCTAGCCTTCTCAATGAACATGGAGTGACATAGGACCAGGACTATCACACAGTGGAATGTTATTCAACTCTAAAATGAATCAAAGTACTGATACATGCTACCACATGGATATGCCTTGGAACCATTATGCTCAGTGGAAAACACACACACACATACACACACACACAAGATCACACGTTGCATGATTCAATGTATAGGTAGCATACAGGATAGGAAAATTTACTCAGAGAGAAGGCAGATAAGTAGTTGCCTAGGGACAGACTGGATGGGAGGATTGCAGGGCTGTGTGAATCCTAAAGGGTACAGGAATTCTTTTGGGGTTGAAATTCTTCTGAAATCATATTATAGTAATGGTTGTAAAACACTGTGAATATATAAAATACCACTGAATTGTGTGCTTTGAACTGGTGGAATCATATGGTATATAAATTATATCTCAATAAAGATATTATAACAAGAAAAGAGAGAGGATTACAAGAAAAGGGGAACAGGTGAAATCGTCACAAAGGAAGAGAAGTGGCTCTTGGAGGCTCTGCCTGACCTCACTGGAGGATAACTAGACAGACTTTCTGGATGAGCTGAATCTTTGCTGCCATTTTCAGAAGTGGAGGCAATGAGATAGCCCCAGGGTCTCCCTGTACTAGAACGTTAAGCCTGCTTCCACCAGGACTTTGGAAGTATTGGTGTTGACATCATTTTATAAAATATGTATTTTAAAGAACCCTAAGAGTAAGCTCTGGCCCATTTTCCTAAGAAATTGGAATGGCCAGATGAGCAACTATCCAGTCTCTAAAATATCTAACATGTGTATTTTCTCTCCTTTTAATTTCTATCTTGATTATTTTTCATGACAGTCAGTGTTTGTGTGGAGAAAACCCATTTGTTGAAGAGTACGGTTGCATGCAGAGTTCTTCTTGAGTTCTACTGTCTAAATATGACTAAGGAGGTTCCACTGAGTTTGGAAATTCCCTTTCAAGGTCTTTATTCCATGATTCACACCTCCAGATACAAAGTTTTTTTATGTCTGTTTCCTATATGTGTGAAATAATTATGATCTGCATGGCTTTTTGTTGTTTTTGTTTTGAATTTAGCACTTCACTTTTAGATGCTTATAGATATTAGCAGAGAAAGTAAGTAGATAACTTGGGGATTGATTTTGAAGGTATTAGATAACATAGATTTTCTTCTTAACAAACAGAAACTATATAGAGATTAGATCAGTGTCAATTCAAACTAAGATGATGCCTCGGACTCTGGAGCATAGACTGAGAATAAAAGTCTACAAATTTTTTATAAGTCAGGAACTCATTAAGGAAAGCCACAAAAAGTGAGTTAACAGCTTATGTTTGTCCCTTGGGTGAATTAAATATGTATTTTGTGCATTTACAAAGATATCAGCCAAACTAGAGGTGTTTAGTGCAGTTGGACTATAGCACAGCAAATTTTGTATTGATTAGCAGTATTTTAAAACAAACTTGTCATTTTAAAACATCAAGATTTTTAATGTTCCCTCAAGTAGCTTTGTAAAATAACCACCAAATTGCATAAACAATGATTGTTAAGATTCATGAAATATTCAAGCCAAACAAACTTAAACTGGTTTTTACTCTCCCTAGCCTGGCCTCTTGCCCACAGATGCAGTTAATTTTTATAATCCCTTTAGGGTCAGTACATTTTGATATAAGGGAAACTAATGTTTTTTTTTTTCTATACTCAAATCTAAATTAAATTCTTAAAGTTTTTCCCTACTGGCAATTTCTAATAAAATGCAATCCTAAGGAAAGTTGACCAATGGAGTGCAAATGAGACTCATATTTATTCTGGAATGTGATGGAAAAACTGGAGGGAAAAGGGATAACCCATGGGTTTTAGAGAGAGAACTAGGTTGGGAATGGGAAAACTCAGATTCCAGTCTCCTAGTTCTGCAACAAACCTGCTGTGAGGCCCATTACTTTTTTGAGTTCAATTTCCTCATCTGTAAAATGAGGGCACTACATTTAAATGAAGGCTAAAGTATCTTCCTAGTTTAATGGCTCTGTTCTACAAGAGAAGTCTGCATTGTCAGTCAAGTGAGCTACCACTGTGAGCTAATGAATATGGCATAATTGAACCTTCCTGATCTCCATGAATTTACACGTGCCCTGGGTTTTATTGTACTATGAATATACCGAGAGAATCTTTGTGCAAAATAAGAGTTACCTACATACAAGATCAGCTTTAAGGATCAGGATGGGAGAGTTTCTGAGTGAATTGATATGACAAGAAGAAATTACTTGAACCTGAAGATGGAGAAGCAGGTTCAAATCTTCCTTTAGCACTCTCTCTTGAGAGTAATTGGACAACACCAATCATTTTTCTGAGTGCCTTACTTTTCTCATGTAATGTCAATAAGGGCATTTTCTCTGTTATTGGAAGCCAGAAAAGCACAAGGGTGGGTTAAAACCCAAGTAATATAAAACCCGCATGAGAGGGAGAAGGTTCCTATCAACATGCTTTGCATTAGAATAGTTAACAAGAGACTTAAATGGAAGTTGTTCTTTTTATCCTTTGGCTATAAGCTAGTATGAATGTAGTGAAAAAATTTTAGCAGAACATCCTAACTTGCAAAAAGTTTGTGAGTCCTTGCACTGAGTTTTTTTAAAAAATTTTATTATTTTAATATAATAATCAGTGCATTGTAATCATACATCTTTGTTACGTACAAGCTGATAAAGGCATATATGATGTATGCATTTCTCATTTAACCCCTTCCCCAATTCCCACCCCACTCCCTCGCCCTCCCTCCTTCTCAAGTTCAGCTTAGTGATTGACCTTGATATATTTGTGAAAGTACATCATGTGTATTAATGTGCCCCCCCATCCATCCCCTTTGATTAAATCAACATCTTTGCTTATCGAGGGTTTCTCCTTTTTCATCTGGAGTCCCTCTTATGTCCCATCTTCTCCCTAGCATCTGCATATTAGGGAGAACATATGCTTCTTTACTCTTTGTGACTGGCTAATCTCACTTAACATAATGTTTTCCAGTTGCATCCATTTCCCTGCAAAGAACATGATTTTGTTCTTCTTTATGACTGAGTAAAATTCCATTGTGTACATACCCCATAGTTTTGTAATCCATTAATCTGTCGAAGGACATCTTGGCTGCTTCCATAGTTTGGCAATTGTGAATTGTGCAGCTATAAACATAGATACACATGCATCGGTCTGATAGTTTGGTTTCCATTCTTTTGGTTATATACCCAGAAGTGGTATTTCTGGATCATATGGTAGGTTCATTCCTATTCATCTGAGGACCCTCCTTACTGTTTTCCAAAGTGGTTGCACTAATTTGCAATCCCACCAACAATGTATTAGAGTTCCCACTTCTCCACACCCTCACCAGCATTTGTTGTTTTTCGTGTTTTTTATGATTGCCATTCTGACTGGATTTAGGTGAAATCTAAAGGTAGTTTTGATTTGCATCTCTCTGATTGCTAATGATGTGGAACATTTCCTCATGTTTATTGACCATTTGTATTTCTTCTTTTGTGAAGTGTCTATTTAGATCCTTTGCCCATTTTTGATTGGGTTGTTTGTTTTCTTAGCTGTGATTTTCTTGAGTTCTCTGTATATGCTAGATATGAGTCCTCTATCAGAAGGATAGCTGACAAAATTTTTCTCCCACTCTGTGGGCTCTCTGTTGAGGTTATTGATAGTTTCCTTTGCTGCACAGAAGCTCTTTAGTTTAATGCAATACATGCATTGAAATTCCTTTGAGTTGCTTGTGCTTTTGGGGTCTTATTGAGAAAGTTTTTACCTGTGCCTATGTGTTGAGGTGTTGGTCCTATGTCCCCTTCAAGTAACTGCAAGGTCTCTGGTCTGACTTCCAGGTCTTTGATCCATCTTGAGTTGACTCTTGTGCAAGGTGAGAAAGTGGGGTTTATTTCCAATTTCCTGCATATGGTTAGCCAGTTTTGCCAACACCATTTGTTAAAGAGGCTATCTTTTTTCCAGTGTATATTTTTGTCTCGTTTGTCAAAAATCAGTTGACTATAAGCCTGTGAGCCTGCTTCTGAGTGTTCTATTCTTCTCCATTTGACTGTGTGTCTGTTTTTGTGCCAATACCATGCTGTTTTTATTACTGTGGCTTTGTAGGAGAGTTTGAAGTCAGGCATTGTGATACCTCCTGCATGGTTCTTGTTGCTAAGAACTACTTTGGCTACACTGGGCTTTTGTTTTTCCAGATGAATTTAAGGACTGATTTTTCTATGTCTGTGAGGAGTGACCTTGGTAATTTCATGGTATTGCATTGAATCTGTAGATCAGCTTTGAGAGGATGGCCATTTTGATGATATTTATTCTACCTATCCAAGAGTATAGTAGATTTTTCCATTTTCTAAGGTCTTCATCAATTTCTTTTTTCAACTTTTTGTAGTTTTCCTTAGAGAGGTCTTTTACCTCTTTGTTTAGGTTTATCCCTAAGTATTTTAATTTTCAGGGTGCTATTGTGAGTGGAATTGTTTTCTGGATTTCTTTTTCAGTGGATTTATGGTTGGCATACAGAAAAGCTTCTGATTTTTGAAGATTGATTTTGTATCCGGACACTTTGCTGAATTTGTTGATCAGTTCTATAAGTTTTTTGGTTGAGTTTTTTGGGTTTTCTAAGTATAGTATCATATCATCTGCAAAAAGGAATAGTTTTAGTTCTTCTTTCCCTATTTTTACCCATTTGATTTCCTTCTCTTCTCTTATTACTCTGGCTAGAGTCTCAAGTACTATATTGAACAGAAGAGGTGATAATGGACATCCTTGTTTTGTTCCCGTTTTTAGTGGGAACTCTTGCATTTTTTCTCCATTTAATATGATGTTGGCTATGGGCGTATTGTATATTGCCTTTATGATGTTGAGGTATGTTCCTTCTATTCTGATTCTCTGCAGTGCTTTTAGCATGAATAGGTATTGGATTTTGTCAAATGCTTTTTTCAGCATCAATTGAGATAATCATGTGATTTTTGTCTTTGAGTCTGTTTGTGTGATGAATTACATAGTTTGTTTTTCATATGTGGAACCAGCCTTGCATCCCTGGGATGAACCCGACTTGGTCATTGTGTATAATTTTCTTGATGTGGTTTTGAATGTGCATTCTAGTATTTTGTTTAGCAGTTTTGCATCTAAGTTCATCAATGATATAGGCCTATAGTTTTTTTTTTCTTGAACTGTCTTTATTGGGTTTTGATATTAATGTGATGTGGGCTTCATAGAATGTATTTGGGAGAGTCCTGTTTCTCTCCATTTCATGGAATAGATTGAGGAGTATTGGGATTAGCTCTTCTATAAATGTCTTATAAAATTCACTTGGAAAACCTTCTGACCCTGGGCTTTTGTTTGATGGTAAACTCTTTATTGCTGTTTCTATTACTTTAATTGCTGTTGGTCAGTTTAAGTTTTCTATATCTCCTTGACTCAATTCAGTAAGGTTATATGTGTCTAGAAATTTATCAATTTCTTCTAGATTTTCCATTTTGTTGGAGTATAGTTTTTCAAAATAGTTTCTGATGATCCTCTGTATTTCCACTGTCGGTGGTAATGTCACTTTTTTTATCTCTTATTTTGGTAATTTGAGTTGATTCTGTCTTTCTTTTGGTTAGGTTGTCTAATGGTTTATCTATCTTGTTTATTTTTTTTCAGTAAACAAGCTTTTGGTTTTGTTGATTTTCTGTGTTATCTTTTTATTCTCTACTTCATTAATTTCTGCTCTGATTTTCATAATTTCCTGTCTTCTACTAGCTTTTGGGTTGGACTGTTCTTGTTTTTAGAGTGCTTTGAGCTGTCATTAGGTTATTTATTTGGTGGTTTTCTGTTCTTCTTATGTGGCCACTCAGTGCTATAAATTTTCCTCTTAGTACTTCCTTCAAAGTATACCAGAGGTTTTGCTATTCTGTGTCTCTGTTTTCATTGATTTCTAGGAATTTTTAAATTTCTCATCTTACTTCTTCTATGACCCAATCCTCATTCAGCAATGTGTTGATCAGTCTCCATGTGTTTACATGGTTCCTCTGGGTCTTCTTAGGGTTTATTTCTAGTTTCACTCCATTGTGGTCTGAAAAGATGCAAGGAATTATGTTGCATTTTTTGAATTTGCCAGTGCTCGATTTGTGGCCCAGAATGTGGTCTACTTTGGAAAAGGTTCCATGGGCTGCTGAGAAAAATGTGAATTCAGCTGTAGTTGGGTGAAAGGGTCTATATGTGTCTACTAGGTCCATTTGGTTTATGTTATTGTTTAGGTGAGGCGTCTCTACTGACCTTTTGTTTAGAAGATTGGTCTAGAGATGTGAAAGGAGTATTGAAGTCTCCCAGTGTTAGTGTATTGGGATCTATGTGTGTCTTTATATCATACAGAGTTTGTTTTTTGAAAGTGGCTGTACCTACGTTTGGGGCATAGATGTTTATAATTGTTATTTCCTCTTGCTGGATTGTTCATTTTACTAGTAAAAAAATGACCTGCTTTGTCTCTTCTGATAAGCTTAGGCTTGAAGTCTAATTTATCTGATATCATGGTTACTAAAGGAGGGAAAGTGTTGAGGAGAAGAATATAGATGGGAGTGAGGGAGGAAAGCTTGTAAAAGCGTTAAGGAGGACATTCAACAAACTAAGCAATAAATAACAAAACAACCAATCATCCAAACAAACAAATAAATCAAGGCAATACAAAACAAATACAGAGTTAAAACAGATAAACCATAACACCAACCCCCCCAAACCAAAAAGCAACAAGAAACAAAAACAAAAACCCTGCTAGTTCATAAGTACAGAGCTTAAATTTTCCAGTGTGTCTCCTGCATTTTTATTTGCTCTGTCAGTGAAGGCAGGGGGTTCTGCTGATGTCTCTCCCCCTGAGAGCTTGTGCCTCTGAACTCTCCACAGGGTCTATTTGAGTCTCTCTCTCTACCTTCACTGGTGGCGGGAGTGCAATCTAAATGCCAGGCATTACCAGGGTGCCTGGAAATTCTCTATGCCCTGTGTGTACTGAGTTCTTCCTGTAGTTCTGCTCCTATCCAATTGCTAGGAGAGTGGGTAACTGAGTCTATCCTTTGTATAGGGGCCCCTGTACCCCGTGGGTGCAATCCAACTTACAGATTCCTGCAGCTCTGGCTCCGGTGGGAGGGGTTGGCTGGGTTTTCTCACTACAGGCTTAAGATGGTTGTCCCAGGTGTTCTTGTTCACTCTTAAACCTGTGGGAATATGCCACCTAATTAAGGTGTGGAGTTCAGTAGTCACTTACTCCACCTCTGGTTGCTGGGGGCACAGGAAGTCATTGGGGATCCTGGTGCTAATAGACCCCGCTCTTTGCAGCAGGCAATATGGTGGCTGGCAAGATGGCGGCCACCGGTTCGCAGAGCGCACCACTGCCATATGGGCGCTGGCTCCGTTGTTCTCCCTGGGTTCTATTCAGCTGCTTTTGTTGCTTTATTTTTATTTGTTTATTTTTTGCTGCTTTGCTTTTCTTTCCTTCCGTCAAGAAACTGCTTTTTTGGCAGTTTTGATTGAAGCTCTGTGGAGCAGTTGATTGCTGTTCTGGCTCTGGAGCGGGAGGTGAGATGAGCTGGGGTGGTCCCACAGGGGCTTACGCCGGTCATCCCACACATTCCGGTCGCTGAGGAAGGTGTGGAATCTGCTGCCTGGTTAGGATGTGGAGTTCTGGGGTTGCTTACTCCACGTCTAGTTGCTGGGTCCGCAGTGGTGTTAGTGGACCCCCATGTAGGGCCGGACGTCGCGGCTTCGCAGCTTGCACAGCAGTGGCACGGTCAGGCTCTTTTGCTCTCCCTGGTCTCTTTAGTTGTAGTTCAAATTTCGCTTTTTTGTTGCTTTTTTTTTTCTTCTGTCAATAAGGTGCTTTTATGGCAGATTTGATTTGAGCTCACAGCACCTGAGGGGAGATGTTTCACTCAGACGCCATCTTGAATCCTGCACTGAGTTTTTGACTGAACTTCTCAATAGGAAGATGAATTCTTACACTGATAGGTGCAATTTGTCCTGTCCTAATTACTGTGAATAAACTAATTGTCCAAATCACTAATGTAATGATTGATTCAGGTTTAAGGCTTGAGCATTTCTTTGTTGGTTGTGGTGCTTTTTACCTTTGGAAAACAAGCTGGGTAGTGTAAAGATACATCAGACCATCGGGGACAGACATATGCTTTCCTGTGGCCTCTGCAGAGCTCACAGGTTCAAACACAACCTGCTTGAATTATAAGAACTTTAATTGAGTAGATAAAGAGGCCCTCATAATTATAAACTGTAGTAGGCATAACAAGAGGCTAAATACATATCTGTAGTTTTAATTAGATGGTGCTTCAAATTAGTAATGTTGGTTTCAGTCAGAAATCAGTGACGATGTACACTGAAAGCTCATCACCATGTAGTTCATTCCTCATTAGACCTCGCCGTGTGAAGCTTTCAATACAAAACCATGCTGAGTGAAAAAGGAAAAAGTTGAAGCTATTTGGTTGTGTTCCAAGAGCAGTGCAACTCTGTGGAGGGGAAATTCATTCTTGCCAGAGATATGAGAATTAGCTGTTCTTTGTTAGATATGTTAAAAAATGCAGCAGGCAGTTTTGCTTGCAACAGATAACACCCATGTGCACACTCAATCTGCTATTCAAATTTGTGTCTGGAATTTGGTAGCTAATGAATTGATGCAAAATGCAGCCAAGTGCCTCCTAAGAAATCAAAGCTGGGTCTAAAGCCTTGAAAGTTCCCTTACTCTTGACCACTTGAAGGGTTGTCATGCAAATTGAAGCACATTTCCTTTTCTTCTCCTTCTCTATTTTTCCTTCAGGGTTTTAATTATATCTTTCCCTCTAAAGAGAAAGAAAGCAATTTGCAAAGCCAAGAGACCAAAGCATTTTTGTTCTCTTTGTGGGAGAATTAAATGTGATCTATGGTCCTGTCATTCTGAGCTGTCAGGTGCATGAAATGAACAGATAGCTAGAAAACTGACATCTTGCTCACATTACTTGAAAGCAGGAGACTTCAGTTCTTGTTTCTGTTTTGAGATCATCTGCTCTGGGAAGCAAATAAATTAAGTATCCTCTTTTGCAAGAAATCCCTCTTCCCACCTCTAAATAATGCCTTAACTTGTTACTTCACCCCCACCTCTGACATCACATTTTGCAACTACATTTTGACAAATTGATGAACTTGGAATACCAATGGCTGATGTGCATGTCTAGGTACAATCTTGCGCTCCTCACTTAGTGGACTGAACATTTTGCTATGCCTCCTTGCTTCCATAGTAGCTCCCAATATAAAGATGCTAGGCACCTAACTATGGTTACAGTTCTAATCTCAACTTGTGAATGGAAATGAAAGATGATACTAGAACATATAATACCTATGGAGGGCATCTGAGACTATGTTGGACTGGATTCCAGTATCTGGACTAGGCATCTTTTTCAAATAAGCAGGGCCAAGACGTGGGGCCCAGGCTTTGGGTAGATGTCTTAAGGTTTCCTTTGCTTTCCTCATGCAGTGAGAACTTATGCATTACTCAAAATGCTCACTAATAACCTAGCAAGTTCTTCAGTGTCTGGCATCATTTGTATTGTGAAAGTGGAATGTGCATTTAAATAGCCTATACATGTTGCCGCTATTTTAAAATGGAGAAATGACTGTTGTTTATCCAGAAGATATGACTATCAAAGTCACTTTGAATTGGATAGTTCAAGGATTTCTGTAGAGAAAGGAGGATGATTAAGTGCAGTGGAATCACATACCCCATGTATATTAATACCTAGTTAAGCTGCATCTTGGTTCTTTTTTGTAAATTAAAGCTATCGTATTCATGAACAAACTAACCTACTGATGATAAGTATTAAGGTCTGGGAAGTATTCAAAACCTGTAGACTGTACATTTATATTGGTATATCTCTTATAATTTACTTAGTTATCATGTTAATAATTCACTTAGTTTGCATGCCAATTATCTAATTAAGTCTTAACATGATAATATTAACATGGAGATGGAAACCAACATTTATATAGCATCTGCTAGACATTTTAAATACATTTACATTTGCTTGGTGTATGGGTGTTCACTTTGGATAAGGTTAATATAAAAAGCAGGAAAAAAGAGCTAGTGGACAAAGTAAAATATTCTATAGGTTGAATATCCCTTATCTGAAATACTTAGTATCAAAAGTATTGCAGATTTCAGATTTTTTATTTTGGAATATTTGCATATACATAATAAGATATCTTCAGAATGGGACCTAAGTCTAATCATAAAATTCATTTATGTGGCATATAAACTTTATGCACATAGCTCAAAGGTAATTTTATAGAATATTTTTAGTGTGCCTGCATTTGACTGTGAGCTGTCACACGAAGTGATGTTGTGTAGAATTTTCCACTTGTAGCATAATATCAACACTAAAATAGTTTTGGATTTGGGAGCATTTTGAATTTCAGATTTTCATAGAAGAGATTCTCAACCTATACTATCACACTGTCGGATTATGGCTCAATTTTCAGTCTTGCATGATGAATAAAATAATTTTCTCAATGAGGAGCATTCAATTCTTTAACATCCAAGGTCCCAGAACATACCTTAAATGTATTCTGGAAGATTTGATATTCCACTAGGAAAGGCCGAAGTGTGACTAGAATCACACAGAATTTCTAAGGCATTTGTGCATTAATGTCATTCAGGGCTTATGACACATCCTTTCTTTCATTGCTGGCTAATACTTTGTTGTTTCAACCAGAGCACTTTATTTTACAAAAAGTTTCTCCAAAAGGCTTCCAGACACATGTAAAGCAAACTATAAAGAACAAAAATGAGAACAAACAAACAAGAAAGAGTGTGAGAATTTAAGTTATTTGTGTGTGTGTGTGTGTGTGTATGTGTGTGTGTACTTCTGCAAATGAGAGCTTATTGTTCTTATACTCTCCTGTGATTTCATTAAAGCAACCTAACTCTGGCTATGGACTTAGGACAGAATTCCAGTTTATCTGCAGCTCTATACCTGGATAATTCCTTTCCCTTTTGACCTTGTGACATTTCTGGATTCTGAGCCCTAGGCTGTTGGCAATGCAATCTACGTTTAATTCAGTTCTCTTTTGCACAATGAACTAACTTTTAGGGAGTATGTAATTGTTCATGATAATCAAATGAGGACAAGGATAGAGAATTTGCCCATATTTTCATGGTCATGGCTACAATTTCCATTAAGCAAGTTTCTGTTTTCTTCTCTATTCTGAATAACCACTCAGGATATTTAGCCTAAATGGAGTAAAGAAAAAGATTCTGTCCTCAATACCACAGTATTAACTGGAAGAGTAGGATTGACTTGCTTTTTGTTATTTTTATTGATAACAAAGAAGATCTAAATGATTCACATGACTAATTAATCTTTTTTTTTTCTTTTTCTTTTCACATCAGTCACTATGAGCAAGACCGTAGTGCACTTAAAAAAAGGGAATGGGAGCGGAGGAATCAAGAAGTCCAACAAGAAGATGATCTCTTTTCTTCAGGCTTTGATCTGTTTGGGGAGCCCTACAAGGTAGCTGAATATATATGTAATTTAGTTTATCTTTCTGGAAAATAGTTGTTTGCTACATTTTTTAACTCACTAATCAACATTTATTTTAAAGTACCTAAGTCATTTCCAGGAGAATGTATTTTACAAGCACAATATATACATGTACTGTCTCTGGGGCAATCACAATTTTCTGAGGAAGTCTTCAGAGATGAGGTCCATCTTCTTTGGAACGTACAGTAAAATGTGAAGGAGACCTATGAGACTTCCTCTCTCCAAGGAGCCCCTTCCTGCCAAATGCTTGTTATAGCAAGGGATGCCCCCTCCCAGTGCTTTCCAGGGCATTGGTTATCAGCCAGGCAACCCCTGAAGACTTCATCAGAATGTCAATGGATATGCCTATTTTTCTTTTCAATTAGTACCACCCATTGAGAGGCCATTGTTTTCTTTCTTCATTTTAGGTTGTTACCAGCTGTTCAGTGGTTTGAGTGCTCTTTGAAAAATCACTGTCCTAAGATGAAAGAAAAGCCAATAATTTTGCTGGTGGTTAATAGTATTGGGTCAGAAGATTGCCTCAACCAGAAGGGTTGTTAGGGGTAGTTAGGCTGATTTTCTAGTGGTAGTCTAGCTTGCTTGTATCTTCAATAACAATCCACCTGCTACATCAACAAGTATTGATTTTACAATAACTGCCTCTGAACTTTCTATTTGGGGTGGAGATTAAGGGTGACTGGGAAGAGATTATAATGGAAAGATTTTATTGAATTGTTGGCAGCTGGTGGTTTTTATTGAAATTTAGTAGCAGTGTAATTTTATGTAATGAAATAAAAATGATATAAGAAAAAAATAGCAATAGAGAGATTTTTTTAGGAATTGTGATTTTTAGAAGAGTATGATTTAATTAATGGTGACTTCTAGAAAAAGGAAATTCTTAATGAGAACAGAATAGGTATAGATATTACTTCAGTATAGATAATAAGCCATTTGGGTTGATGGCTATTGAGTCCAGAGTCTTCCTGCCTTTTTCAGAACAAGTAAGGGATTCTTGATTGAGATATTTAGGTACCTTCCAAGTTTGGTAAGCCTGACAAAGAGACATAGGTTGCCTAAGCTTACTTATTTTCTATCTGTTAGTAATAGTATAATTCATGAAAAAGCATTTTCTTATCCCAGCTGATTCAATTTATATTCTACATTTGAATGTATTTAGGTATATAATTAATTTATCAAATATTTATTGAAGGACCACTCTATGCTGGTCTTAGACTGATGTACAGAAGGGAATAAAACACAGTCCTAGCCTTCAGGGAATTCCTAGTCCAGTGACAGATATCTCACAAACAAGTAATGGCATGGCTGCACAGTGACTGCAGAGAGACAGGGTGGGGGGAAGATCAGTGTATATTCTGTTTCTTATTCCAAGGAGTTTGAACACAATTCTATACATGTAGAGAATTCATTACAAGTTTTTAAGTCAGAGAGTGTCTCTGGTAGCACAGACATATAATTTAGAAAAATGACATATTGCAATATGGGAAGTATGAAATAGGAATGAATGATTCCCATGTTTTTGACTTAATAGTGTTGTGATATCACTACCAAGTTGTTCAAGAGAACAGGTTTGCCACTTGTAGGGAAAAAATAATTAAGCTTTGAATACATTAATACATTGAGTCTGAGATGCCAGTGGGAAATCAAAGGAACAACACGCAGTAGGCACTGGATACATGAATCTGGAGCTCATGGGAGCGGTCAAGAGAGAAAGTTAAGCCGGGCGTGGTGGCGCACGCTTGTAATCCCAGCATTCGGGAGGCTGAGACCAGAGGATCCGGGTTCGCGGCCAGCCTCAGCTACCTAGTGAGGCACTCTGCAACTTAGTGAGACTCGGTTTCAAAACAAAGAATAAAAAATAGGGCTGGGGGTGTAGCTCGGAGGTAGAATGCCCCTGAGTTCAATCCCCAGTACC